>JABFFJ010000444.1:0-23733 GCA_013623715.1 Fusarium verrucosum | reverse complement strand
CGTATAGATCAGGGCCTAAACAACCCACGCACGTTATGGAACTTTCTACGGACTAACTAAAAGCACGGTGTTTCGCTGTGCCAACAGAATGTCCGGGCAGGCAGGCTACAGGGAGACAGGCCAGGGTGTGTCTGTACGGTAAAAAATGGATAGACACCAACATTCCTCCTCACAAACTATGTACCTAGTCTAAAGAGGAGCTAATACATATTCGACTAGACTACCTATGCTGGAGTAGATCTCATGACTCAGCTCCAATAAGAGCTGACGATAGCATGAAGCATGCCCGCTGGGGATAGTATGTAATTGTATACCTACCCAAGGTCACATCATATCAGATTGTATCCATATCATGATCCCCAACCCACTGCCAATGGATATGCAGCTATCATGCACACCTCAGTCTCTACAAGAAGCCCCACGCTCGCTGTCAGATCTCCCGACCATTTCTCCCCAAAAGGGCAAGGAAAATACATACCGTGCAGCCGAGCTCTGGGACCTGCATTACAGACCTTCCACCCGAGTCCTCAGAAAGCTTGTCATTGTGGGTTTCAGACGAGAACGTCCAGCCAGAGGCGACACCGTTGCCCAATTAGGAAATCAGCTCTTGTTCGATCTCTTGTTCTTTTCCTCTTCTTTTTCCTCTTTTCTCCTTCGTCCTGACAATCAATCAAATGTGAGGGGAAACCTAATGTTTGTTTGTTTGTCACATTCAATGCGTTGGAGATCGTGATGTGGCCCGCTAGCTAACCTACGGAGCATATGAACCGCCGTGGCACTATGATCCGCATACTACCTTGCTTTGCCTTAGCATAAATGGAGGCACTCCTACCACCTGGTATTATTATGCTCTGCTGCTATTAGCTACTGTACAACGATATGTAGCTCTTTGATGTGGCTTCTGACTCGGTAGCTTCAATATTCGGGAGCCGTCCATTGCTTTAGTCATGGAACTTATCAACACAAATAGTTTGACCTCGGGCTCCGATTTGACGCTCTCCAACCATCTCCAACAACTACTTATACATGACTAGTTAGTAAATAACTAACATACCCCTTCCCCTCAACAGCCAAGAAAAAAAGATCCGAACCATAGCAAGGTTTGAGCAGGGAAATCCTCCAACATGGGTCTATTTTGGTGGAGAAACCTTGACTTTCTCCTCATGAGGCTCCTCCCACCATCGCAACAACTCCACCAAAATTCACGACTAAGAGCCTTCACGATACTTGAATCACTTCACCTTGCTCACCGTACTTGTTGTACTGCAGTAGGATTTGTCATATGGGTCTGACTGGGTAGACAAACGTGGTGACACGCCGGATGTTGTGAACATGTGGTCCAACCCCAGACCCTGATGAATACTGAATCAGGAGATTAGATATCATAGTACATATGTGTTGTTCTGGTTTCTCCAGCTTTGTTTATCTGGTATATATTCATTGCAATCCACTCAGCGTAGATAGTCACCCCCCTTACCGAAACTTATGAGACAAATCCACAATATGAGGGATCATGATTCAGCAATTGTTCAAGTTGTGATTAAGCAACGCTCTAAATTTTGGCTTTTCATGATCTCATTGTCATCCAGGCCTTGCGGCACCTCTAATATCCTCATGCCTTGCAGACCTGCCAGTCAACGTCGTTGCTCCATTTCCGGACGTTTGCTATGAGCTAACTGGCAATTCTGGTGGTCATATTATCTTTCATGACATTTCATTTTGGCTCCATCTCCTCTTCCAAGCCTATCTCTCAGACTCATCGTGGTCTCCAAGCTCTTGTTCCCTTTCTCCGGAGGCGCTTTTATCCCGGATGACCCCATCCTTCAAGTTCTCCGAGCTCCATCCCCAGTTCCTATGAGGTCGTGATCTGCTCGCTTGCGACATTGTGAAGACTTCCAAGTGTGTCAGCATATGAATAGAAATCAGACCCGTGAACGACTTACCTGATGTCCTCTCGCTCATCGACATCAATTGGTCCATTTGTAGGTCCAGAGCTGACAACCACGTTTCCGCCCTCATTACCACCAGCCTTGATTGTGGTCAAGGTAGTCGTCCCATTTCGCTTTCCGTTGCGGAGATCGCTGAGATGCTCGAAATACCCCTCCGGCACTTCTGTGACATACTTGCCACAGAAGACACCAACCTCAAAGTCCTGGACTTTACTTGTGTTCTCGGCAGCCTCCATACACGCGGCCTTCAGTCCATCTGGTCCATCAAGGTCTTGGAAAATAACTTCGTCGGCACCGATGTAGTCGGCAATCTCTTGATTCGTTCGGCCATGCGCAACCAGATCTTCACGAGGGTTAGTGAGCAAGCTACTTTGGAATGGGGTTAGATAAGCTCATACCAACTGGATCCGCAAGATCGATTCCGTACTTCGCAAATTGTTAGTATTATCTCCTAATGAACAAGTGCCCAAACTTACGATGTGTGGGTGTATGCACTCCGGAGAGGCCGAAACAAAGATGACTTTAGCAGCACCAGCTTCTCTAGCCATTTGAACCTATAGCCATATATTAGAATTGCCCATCATAGGCAAACGTATAGTTGGGGAACTCACAATTTGTCCAGATGTAGCTAATACGCAAGTCAGCAGCAATTATCACTTGGGAGAAACTTTACTTACTGCCACGCACGACACTGTCGTCCACCAAGATCAAGTTCTTTCCTCGGAATTCTGAGTCGATGGGTGAAAGTTTGCGACGAACGCTCTTCATTCGAAGAGCTTGGTTGGGGAGAATAAAGGTTCGTTGGACATATCGGTTCTTGATAAGAGCTGTCACATAGGGCTTGCCAAGCTTCTCAGCAAGAGTAGCAGCGGCGATGTTACTTGTCTGCAGACAGTAAGTCAGTTTATGAAACACAACATTGATCGTGCCGTAGTATTGCATACCTCAGGTACCGGAATTACTGGAAAATAATTAGCATGGTTCAAGAAAACAAAATGTATGGATATCGCATACCAGCGTCAATCTCCTGGATTCCTTTCTCTCCGAGAACTGCACGGATCTTCTTGGCCAGCTTCTCTCCCATGTTTTGTCGGCTGCGGTAAACAGAGATGCCATCCATGGTTGAGTCAGGGCGGGCGACGTAAACGAATTCGAAGCAATCGGGTGTGTAGGGTCGGTCGTTGATGATCTGACGGAACTTGGGAGCACAGCCCTTCTGCAAGAAACAAGCTTGACCAGGCAGGATATCGACAATATCAGAGAAACCAAGTTGCTTCAGAACAACGGACTCGGAAGCAACCAGGTAATCCTTAGTACCGGGGAGCGTAGCGGAGGGTCGGGAACCAATGCAAAGAGGTCGAATTCCGTTGGCGTCGCTAATTTCTGTCAGTTTATGACAACGAACCGTTTAAGTTGGCACAACTCACCGGAAGGCAAGGATACCGAAACCTGCGATCATGGCAGTGCAAGCAAAAGCACCCTGGCACTTAGCGTACACATCTCCAAGGGCAGTGAAGATATCCTCCGAGTTGGCGCGGGTCTTGCCGAGCTGCTGAAGGCCGTGTGCGAAGATGTTGAGGCTATTGGTACAAATCAGTCATCGTGGTTCGAAATAGTGCGAGCTGTGAGTACGCACAGGAGCTCTGAGTCGGAATCGGAGTTGACGTGTCGGTGGGCTTCTTCGTCGAGGAACTTGCGGAGGTATTCGGTGTTGACGAGGTTGCCGTTGACGCTCATTGAGATACCGAATGGAGCATTGACGTAGAATGGCTGAGCTTCAGATCTGCAATTGAGAACCCGGTCAGCAGCGTACAAAGATTATTCTCCTAGCAACACATACGCAGAAGCTGTTCCCATGGTAGGGTAGCGAACATGGCCCAGGCCTATGAAGGTCAGTCTCTGTGTAATCTGTCTGTGTATCGCGTTGTCATACCCATGAAGCCGGGAAGATGCTCAAGACGTCGGCCATCAGCAAAGACCTTGCTGGCCATACCCAGACCCTTGCACTGGTACACTCTTCCGCGCTGGCAAACGGCGATACCTGCAGCATCTTGTCCACGCTATTAGCAGTATCAGCATCCGTTCTTATCGGCCTTCGGGATTCGTCGAGGAATTATTCGCGATTGAGGGCACTGACATGTTGGAGATAATACAGAGTCTCGTGTAAGTCAATGGCAGCGGAAGTGGCGTCCGAATCGCCTAGCTATCGAGATTGTCAGCATTGGATGTGATGTTTCATTCCTTCTGCTCTTTTGGTAGGGCACTCCGTCTCAAGTCCGAGCACGGGCAAGGGTCTCTCTATGAGCGCGGGGGAGGGGCAGTAGAAGAAGAGAAGAGAGAAGACTCACCAAGATGGCCGAAACACCACACATGTTGAATATCGTGTCACGAAGCGGTCGTGGAGAAATTGAAGAGAAACCGAGTGTTCTTACACCCAAATAAGGCCTTGACTTGAACCAGATTGTGAAACCTACGGGAAAATTTTTCTCTAATGGTCACGACGATATCGGTCATTTTTTTTTTGGCGACCCGACCACAAAACCTTCAGCGGGGTATTGGTCAAGGCGGGCCGGAGAATGATCCGCAATGGTGGGGTGCCCCAAATGTGTCTTTCTTTAGTGGACCTTTAAGTTATCAAATCAATATCAAATGCCGACGAGAGACTCTGCTTTACGTATCCGTTAACTTCTTGTCATTTTAACAAGCAAGAGGTTGTTATTAATGTTGTTATAATTCAATATCAAGAAAATTCTTCAGCAGTCAGCCTAAAGTCGCAATTACAACAAGTCCAAGGTATCTATAGAGATGTACCTATGATATACCTGGTAACATGTTCGCCTGTGTAAGCACGTGTAAGTGGGATTCACAGGTTCTGGCAACATCTACCAACGACTTCCAAATTCAAGGAAAATTAATACTGCAACACCAATGCTATGTCAACTGACCAACCTAATGTAACATTGGCTTATTTCTCAATCAAAGTTCGCTGCGTTTGAGTTAGAGTAATCGAGCATGTGGGTCTCTTCCTCTCATGTCATTTGGCATTGCTCCTTCGTATACATGTACACATACTCTTGGAGCTTTCGTATCTTGATGCATAAAATCACAAACATGGCTCACATAAACTGTCCCTCCAAAAGAAATACCCCCCAGAGACAGGCCACCACTGAATTCGCCAAGCAACTCACCGCAAATGTACCAAGAGGGTGCGGTGAATACTGAAGCCCACATAACACGGATATCCCGGAAACCCGAATGAATGCCGATCTAAACACTACTGAGTACTGTATCTCTTTAGGTGGCACAAGGCATCAAAGCGGTCACTACAGGGATACCAGGCCAATTAGAGGATTGGATTCTACTAATACAGAGCGGCCTGTATTCTTTCTACTATAAATTAGAAGGCTATTCTTCACTAGAAGTAGACCAGTTACAGAGAAATACAGCCCTCTTAGAGATAGCTTTACCTATGCCTCTGTAACCTGCTTGTACGTGGGGTTAAGTGGGGCGAGTGACCTGTTGATGCCTTGTGCCACCTAAAGACATATAGAAGAACGGAGTTATCTATGAAGATCTAGAATAATACTTGTACATGGCTCTTGTAAGGTATTTGCAAACTATTAAGTAAAAGCTTTCCAGGTACCTATAACAATCAACGAAACTTACACATATCAACAAGGTCAACCAAGCTCTTTCGCTTTCCTAGGTTTCAATAGCATAGAATATGTACTTAAATTCTTTCGTCTGTTAGAGTAAGCTCTGGACTCCAGACGACCACTTGAAGTTCATGCGTTATCTTCGTCCTTGGTTCGTTGATTAATCACAACATGCCGATCATATTCACACCATGTAATCAGGGTCATGCATGGGTCAATACGTATGACGCAATCCAGTGTTTTTCAATCCTCCACACCATCGGTTGGGATTTCTCTTCCCTGGCATTTTTCTCATGCTCTGATTTTTGAGCCGGTCCTCGTTTTTTTGCTTCGAACTGTCTCAGTATATAGACTTCAATTTGACCAGACTCTCCAACAAGCGAGGAATCACCTCACAAGCCCCGTTGGCTCAGTGGTAAAGCGTATCACTAGTAATGATAAGATCACTGGTTCGATTCCAGTACGGGGCACGTGATTCAACGATCTATATCTTTTGCCAATTAGCTCAACTAATTGTCGCTTTATCGCTCGTGATGCTTTTTGTGGTGTTGACCGTTGAGGCAGTGGTTTCCTTTTTGGGCAGTGGGCTCGCTTGCTTGCACGTGGCACTGCGGGAGCACCCGCCTTATGCCTTCCTGGCTGTATTTCAGCATTTGCCAGAGAATTATTTTGCTTTTCTTAGGTAGGTACTTCTAAACTCCTTGTTAATAGTAGTTGTCTGTATAAGTCAAGATCAGCATTTGCTTCTGGACGCAAGAGGGCATATATAAGGGTCTGTATTAACTAAATTCAGAATCTTATCCTTACCAGAGAACTCAAATACTAATAGTGCTTTAACTATCCATTACTCACAGACCTATATTACATTACTGCTAGAGAACTAAATGCGCAATATTGCCTATCCTCAGAAGCAATCATCAGGTGCAGGAAGAGCTCTCGGCTTGTTTAACATGACGTCACCCACACCAACCTTAAATCAATTAAGCTTATATGCCGTTCCACTCTCCTGTTACACAACACTAAAAAATCATGCGCGTCAGCAAATCTTATCCTCACAGTACTTCATGATCGCAAAAGATGAAGCACCCGAAGGTGCTGTTGATTGAAGATGTGTTGCCCCGTACTGGAATCGAACCAGTGATCTTATCATTACTAGTGATACGCTTTACCACTGAGCCAACGGGGCTTGGAATACGCGCTTGAGAAAGAAGTATAAGAAGTACTGCTCGCGAAAAACGCCGACATGTCGAAGTCTTTGTACTATCGTCCGGCGTTTTATTAGGTGGCGCATCAGATAATACATAGACGGATAGGCTAGGCTTTTCTTTTCTAGATATGCGTTTAAAGTTTGGTGCATATGTGTGTAGTGTGAGAAAGGGTGGTCGTGATAGTAAACTCAAAGCGTGCAGGAAAGTCAATTGGTTCAGAAACCATATATTTATTCGTTCAGCAATAGCTAGTATATCTCAACTCATGTAAAATCAAAATCAACAATAATTTTCATGATAAAGCTCCCGCCCAAGAATAAACTCCCATCAGTGTATGCTTAAACTCAGAAATGCTTTGTCTCATCAACCGTCTTTGGTGCCTCGCCTGCTGCAAGCTCTTCGTCATATGATGGACTTCTAGAGCCATATCCAACTCGGATATCATCAATCTCATCACCAACTTCCATCCACCGTTCGCTAGTGGCAGGTACAGGAGAGATTTTGCACAGAGCCCAGTACATGACCGATGAAACGATGAAACCGCAGAAGTAGTTGAGCTGGTAGATGTAAATGGCCCCTTGAGGAACGTTCTTTGCACCGACAGCATCGGCGAAACCAACCACGTTGATGAGAATTCCAGAAATGTAAGAAGCATAACCGCGCCAGTTGAAACCGGCTGTGAAGTAGTATGGACCCTCCTTTCGAGCATCGTAGAGCTCCTTTGTGTCAACATATCCCTTGCGCACAATGTAATAATCGCACACCATGACACCAGCGATGGAGCTGAGAAACACACTGTAGGCGGAAAGATAGGTCGTGAACTGGTTGCTGTCCTTCAACAACTGCCAAGGGCAAATCATCAGGCCCAGGGCAGCGCAAATGTAGCTTCCACGTCGAATATTAATCCAGCGAGGGAGAAGAGCCGTCAAATCTGTCCCCGCCGAAACAGAATTCGCTGCGATATTCGTACCGAGCTGGGCGAGAGCAAAGGATGTGGCGATAAAGAAGACACCGAAGCGCTCAGCCGAGCTTCCGTCGTCAATGAACCGGTCTAGCAGGTCAAGAGGGTTCCAGATGGCCTTCTCGTACAGTACCGAGGAAGCTGAAGAGACCATAATACCGATGAAGGAAGTAATGGCGAAACCGAAGGGAATTGTAAATAGTTGGGGCCAGAGTGCGTCTCTGGGCTTATGCGCAAATCGAGAAAAGTCACTTGCGTTGACAATGAGAGTCGCAAAGTTGGAAATGGAAGACATGATGCCCTTGACGATTTCCCATGCCAAGTCACTGCCATGAACCTTGTTGGGTGCCTTAACGATAGGGCCAATACCACCAGCGCGTGAGATGGTCCAGGCAAGGAAGGTTATTCCAGCCACAGGAACAACGTACGCCTTGACGGTAAAGAGATGTCGAACCTTGTGGACAGGGAACCAGAGGGCAGGGAGTGACAGGAGCCAGAAGATGAAGAATGAAGCAAAGTGTGCGGTAGTCGTGCCCGAATCCTCGCTGAACGTGTTTGGGACATCGGCCCATGATTTCCAAATCGTGCGGATCATGAGATAGATGCAGTCTCCACCAATGTAGGCTTGAACTCCGTACCAGACACATGCTATCGATGAGTGTTAGTGGTGCATTCATGTTATCTGGTGAAGAGGACCGAGCATACCCATAGCAGCACGGTTCAGGACTGGCCACAAACTACCCCAGATACCAAAGGAGGTTCTGTTGGCAACAGGGAAACCAATGTGATACATTGCACCAAATCGCGCGTTGAGTGCAACAAAGATACCAGTGATGCTGTAACCAACCCAGACACATATCCAGGCCTGCCACCATGAAAGGCCGCCAACAATCATGGACGACGATATCATCCAAGTGTTGATGTTGAAAGAATCGGCGATCCAGAACCCGACAAAGTTCCAGGGGCCCCATTGTCGGCGTTCCTTCTCGACGGGTTTGAGATCATGGTTGGTAAGCTGTGTAAGAGTTCAGTACAACTCGGTCTCGTTGATCGCACTGCATTATACACCCCGGCGAGGGGAGGCTAAAGCTTGCAAGGCCTTCATACCATAAGCTGAGTGC
The DNA here is from genome assembly GCA_013623715.1 of Fusarium verrucosum. Lineage (NCBI taxonomy): Eukaryota > Fungi > Ascomycota > Sordariomycetes > Hypocreales > Nectriaceae > Fusarium > Fusarium verrucosum. Next base: position 14,838 of record JABFFJ010000444.1, on the reverse strand, counting down.
TCGTTAAGCCTGGTTCAGACTCGACGGCGACTTTATCAGCCAAGACTTTAAACCGGGATCTAGTCTCCATGGCTTTGTGTGTTGTCGAGGTTGAAGGTAGAGGTAAAAGAAGAGTGATAAGTATGTATCAAGAAGCTTCTGAGATTCGATATAAAAGAAACTCAATGGCAAAATAAACTTTTTGAATTGTATGTAATACAGTTGGTCTTGAGGTATGACGTGTGTGGGTGACACCAGGAAAAGCTGGTAGACTGGGATTAAATCCAATGACACAAGTGATGGGCGGGTGGATGGAGGAGGGATGTGTGATGGCAGTCTTGCCTAATAATGAGAATTGGAACTTCTCCACCGTCTCCTTGCCTTGTCTTAGACAAGCCTGTCGTGGAGGGTGACAGGCAGTATTTATGGTTTGGGATTGACATGCCGTGTTGCGTTGACAGGAGGACTAGACCCAATCTTGGATCAAGGTTATCAGCGGCCACTATCAGTTTGTCTGTCTGATCGTCATCCCCAGACCCGGCTAACGCAGATAACTAGCCGACAAGGACCCTCGCCGGCGGCCACGTTGACCATGGTTGGTTCGAGCTTGGAATGGTTATCCTTCCCCATGCTAGCACCGAGGCAAAGGAGAACGCTTTGCATGCATTTCCGGTTGGTCGGTAGTTGGTTTGTTGTTTCATTGAACGAGCACACGATCAACTGCGTCCTTGTCATTTGAGACATCAAGATCTCGAAAAGCAGAGTGATGATCTTTCTCGGACAGGCCAACACGCAACGGCAAAGCCGAACATCCATCCGTCTCCATTCGAATATTACCAAAGTACATTGTACTTAGATATGCTCTTCAGCATACATTGAATGAACTATGCGGAGTAATGATTCGAGTAGAGTGACATGGATATCACAATAGCCAAGGCATCTCGGTGGGTGCCCCCCACATGGGACCCTAAATAATCTATGGAGCAACGCTTGATATGAGTGGATTGAAGTAGTTTTCGGGGTCGTATTGACGTAGGTATGTAGGAGCAAGATTATCCCTGGTACTGTTTCCTTTCTTGAGGTTAAGTCAAGATATTGAAGAATTGTTTGTTTCGATTGTGAATCAAAAGTGCAGATGATACGTACTATCTTGTCTTGCCCAGAGCCAGTGGAGGTCTAGACCAACTGTAGAAAGATGCTCCGCAGCCTGCAGATGCCTCGCTATCAGCGCCGAGTGAGCACTCAGAGAGGGGCGATTACCCCGGGCGGATATAAATGAAGCTCAATTATTGGCCAATATAGCTCCTTATCACCGTAACGATACGACTCAGATATGGGTGCCGCACCGCCCTGCCCAAACTGGGTTAGTGTGAAACTGAAGAATAAATTCATTACTCGATCTCATCGAGTCAAACGTTTCTTTTATAGCCAAATCGTCCATGGTGGCAGTTATCTATCCTATCAAGTCTATCTTCAACTTCACTCCGTAGTAATCACTGAAATACCTACCTACCTACATAAGGCATCTCGGGCTTTACCCGAAACTCTATTGCGTGATCTCTCAAGCAAGCCCCTCTCAATCTGGAGTTTGCAGGTTGATATCCGTATCGGCGTAACAATCCCTGTACCCGTTTCAACAAGCAACTCGCGATAACTCTTTAGCTTCGTTTAAAGTTGGCGGGCCGTGTTTCCCGTTGACAAACAACGACTTAAATATAATATTACCAAAAGTCCTGTGTCACGATAGCTCTACTCTCGACTGACATGAGGGCAACAGCGTGCAAGAGTCATGCCAATACAGCTAACAGTCCAAGTAAGACCGAGGCAAAAGAGGAATAAGCCCAGTCTGGAAAAGCTTTTGGCCCCATGTGTTGTCTGATTCAACGCCTCATGGGCTAGATTCTTCCAAGATGCAAGCCATGCTGCAGTTTTGGATCGGACCTTGTACGCGAAGTACAGGACTATCAATGGGCACGATATACAATTATTACTTGATTAATTCACTAACCCGTCATTAAACGACACAACATCTCAAATCGTGTCAGTAAGAAGCGAATTCGGCATGGTTCGTATGTATGGACATCGGCCCGCCAACTTCGACAACTCACCTCAATGGGGCAGAATCAACAACCTCATACGATTCAAAGACTTGAGCTCGGTATACAATGCAAGATACCGAATTATCGAGATGAGGCCACTGGAGTTGGAAAGAGAACAGACTGCGATGTAACTCCAAAGCCACACATAAAACTCAACTAAGGGGTGATCACAGCTATGCCATAAGAATAACGAAGAACTATATACCAATAGAAAGCTGAATAAGCATAATTAAGAGCAGTCAATCTCACATGTGTGTCGTTTGAGAATAATTCAACATCTTGTCAAGTTTCACCGTTTCACTCTAGGGTAAGTAATTCAGATGGAGAATGGGTCGTGGCATTTACTATAAGAGTACGAAACAGTATCCAACACAAGGTATGACAGAAAGACGGGATTCTCTATCCCGATTCCTCACTAATACTTCGAGATGGACTTGGAACTTTAATCTGTTAAACAGAGACCTACTATCAAGAGCCTCATGTCACGACGATCGGACCATTGTTGCTAGGCGACCACTTATATATATGATGTACCTAGGTATGTATGTATAAAGACAACTGGATACCCTATACTAACTGCAAAGATGTCGTATAGTTGATGCCTGGATCCTGAATGATGCGACTGCCATTATGCCCAAGTTCTACTAGCGTCATGGTCCAGCAGCCAAGGCAGCAAATAGTCCACCCGGTGAAGAAAGCAGGGTCCTAGGAAAAACAAAAGTAACAAAACACGTGAATGGATGTTTCAACAGCTTCTGCCCCGCGATTTGAGAAGCATCAACAGAAGTGCCGATAGGAGACTCCTGTTGAAACCACTGCCTCGAGCTGATATATCTTTAATTACTACAAGGAACATCATCCTGAACCACTTACTGATCATTTCTAGTACTATTCTAAATACCATCTCTCCAAGTAGGAAGAAAATCACGTCCTTGGATCCCTCCTTGCTCAAAGCTCTGGGCCCACTTTTGTTTCTCCCCCACCATCATCGTCAATTCCGCTACCTACTTTTCTCCCCGCCAACCTCAACTTTTTCAACATCTCCCAAACCCTCTTATTCACCAAAGGCCTTGATCTGCAATCATGGAGGACCAGTTGGTGCAGCTCTTCTCCCAAACCCAGCTGCCAGACCAAGCCCCTAGGCAGCAGGCCGAAATCGAGCTCAAGCGCGCGCGAACGAATCCCGCCTTTCCCCTGTCTCTCGCCAACATCGCCGCCCACACCTCGATTGATACCAACATCCGCCAGGCTGCTCTGAGCAGCCTCCGACTTTTTATCGAAGCCAACTGGAGCAGCGAAGAGCTTGACGATGAGCCTATAATTCCCATCTCGGATGAGGTCAGGGGCAAGCTCAAGCAGGTCCTGCTTGACCTCGTCCTGAGCCAGGAGGGCGACCGCAAAGTCAGGATCTCAGCCAGTTACGCAGCTGGAAAGATCGCTGCGTACGATTTCCCCGAGCAGTGGCCAAACCTACTCCCTACCGTAATTTCCGTTGTCCCAGCTGGCACCGATAACCAGCTTCATGGCGCCCTGCGACTACTGAACGACATAATTGAGAATTGCATGAGCGAGGAACAGTTCTTCCCTATGGCCCAAGATATTGCCAAGGCCCTTTCGGAAGTCGCCCTCAACGAGAACCGAAAGCCCATGCACCGAGCGCTTGCTATTTCCATTTTCAAGGGATGCTTCGACATTCTCAACATGATCAAGGAGGACCACGCTAAGGAGGTCCGCGCCTTTGCAGACGGCCTTCTCCAACAATGGAACCCCTTCTTCATTACCGTCCTGCAGAGCCCTCTCCCCGAGGCCAACCTTGAAGATGGCTGTCAGCCCGATTCCTGGAGCAATATCATCGCACTCAAGCTTCAGGTTGTCAAGACGCTTCTTCGAATTCGACGCGTCTTCCCTAACCTACTTCTCCCCCAAAGCACCATCTTTTTCAGTGCAGTCTGGAAGGAGCTCTCTACTTTACAGGGACCCCACGAGCAGCTTTATATCAAGCAGGACGCCCAGGGACGACTTGAGGACTCGGACAACCTCCCATACACCTTGGACTTCCTTATTCTCGAAGAGTTGGACTTCCTGAACCAGTGCTTTAGGGCCCCACCGGTGCAGGCCGAGCTGGATGGTCATCTCAACGCCCATGCCTCTGCCCAAGACGTGCCTTGGATGAAGGAGATTATGAACATGCTTATCGGCTATTCGCGAGTCACTCGGGAAGAAGAGGAACTGTGGGATATCGATTGCTCTTTGTACCTTGCCGAGGAGACTTCCGTGACCGCCAACTACACTGCACGTACCGCTGCTGGCGACCTACTGATCAAGATGGGTGAATGGTTTGATCAAAAGACGATAGAGGGCCTGTTTGGCCAAACGCAGTCCCTCTTTGGTGGTGAGGGCTCCAACTGGCGTAACCAGGAGGCGGCGCTCTACCTTTTCGTCATGTTGGTTAGCGATTTCCAAGACATGAATAAGCCTATCCCCGACGCAGTCGCCCATGCCTATCTTTCTCTGGTTGACTACGCCATCAACCGACCCGAAGAGCCTCTTCTCCGCGCCAGAGGTTATCTCGTGGCTGGTATTCTGTGCCGCTCTTTCCAGACCCCTGTTGAGCTCCTGGACCGTACCATCGCCTCCATCACTCAAGAGGAGTCCGAAGTTGTACAGGTCGCCTGTATCAAGGCTGTTGAGGGTTTGATCAATGCTGGCCGAGTGTCACACGATAGGCAGATTCCTATCATTAATGCCATTCAAGGTTACATGAACAACAAGGACCCCAACGAGATGGAGGATGCAGACGAACTTCTCGTTACGCTCGCTGAAGCTCTCCGAGCCGCCATTACCTTGGATACACGCATCACTCTCTCCAATGATGTTCAGTCGGTTGATCTGCTTTTCATGCTGGCCAAGCTGGGCGCAAGCAACTTCCAAGTCACTATGCTGATTTCTGAAGCCTTTGAGGACATTGTTACTGCTCTCTCCGACACCGAGTCTTACACTGCTCTCTGCGCAAAGCTTCTGCCTACCCTTACCGGTGCCTTCGATGTCGCTAACCTTACTGAGGATAACCCTCTGGTCACCGTAAGTTTCTCCACGAAGCCGTTTTCAAACTTAACTAACGTTCTTCAGGTTGCTACTGAGTTGCTGGCTGTCCTGGCTGAGAACGGACCTGAGCCTCTACCCGCTGGCTTTGTGGCTGCCACATTCCCCAAGGTGAACCGCCTCCTGATGGAGTCTACCGAGGGCGAGGTTCTCCGACCAGGATCCGAGGTTGTCAAGTGGATGCTCCAGCACGATCACCAGCAGGTTCTGGCCTGGCAAGACGGTAACGGTCGTTCCGGTCTGGAGGTTTGCCTCCACATCATTGACCGACTTCTGGGTCCTTCTATTGAGGACAACTCAGCCTCCGAGGTTGGCGGCCTAGCTGCTGAGCTTGTCGAGAAGGCTGGCCAGGAGCGTCTTGGACCTTTCCTCCCTCAGCTTCTCCAAGCTGTTGCCAACCGACTTGCCACCGCGCAAGCTGCGGCTTTCATTCAATCTCTTATCCTCGTCTTTGCCCGTCTCACCCTATCTGGAGCCCACGATGTTGTTGAGTTCCTGAGCCAAATTCAGATCAGCGGCGAAAGTGGTCTGCAGGTTGTCATGGCCAAGTGGCTGGAGAACTCTGTCAACTTTGCTGGATACGACGAGATCCGACAGAAGTATGTTGGTCTGAATCGTAGACTTGTCATTTGCTAACGGATTTAGTGTGATTGCTCTGTCGAAGCTTTACTCCCTCAACGATCCTCGCCTGGCCCAGACGCAAGTTAAGGGCGACCTCATCGTCAACAACGACGATGGTCTCATCAAGACACGCTCACGCGCGAAGCAGAGTATGTACCCAACAATTGACGACCTTTCAGCCTCCATTTGCGATCTAGAAAGCACCTACGCCCGATACGCTAAAGCTCAAAATGCTAATACATTCAACCAAAAAGCAGACCCCGACCAATATACTGTTGTTCCTGCTTCACTCAAGATCGTCAAGGTCCTCATCGAGGAGCTCCTGTCGGCATCTGGACAACGGGCTGCCTCAAGCGCTGCTGCCGCCGCTGTGGCAACTGCCAGCTTTGATGACGACAACGACGAGGACGGCTGGGAGGACGACGATGATACTCTTGACCTGAGCCTAGGTGCTACCAAGTCTGACCTCATGTCTTTCATGGAAGGCGGTCAGCGACAGCGAGACGACGAGACCCAGGCCTACCTGACCGACTTCTTCATCCGCTGCGGCCGAGAGAACATTGCCAACTTCCAGGAGTGGTACAACATGCTGACAGAAGACGAGAAGACGAAGCTTAACGAGGTTGCCAGCTCAGCAGGACAATAGAAAGGAACTTTGCATGCGAGTGCCGGACCCCAGAACTTGACTTCGGCTCGACGAAGGAACTTGCGGAAGCTGTGTTGAGATATCTAGAAAGGTAAAAGAATGCTGGGGAGGGAAATGGTACTGTGCGGCTTGGTCTGGGCTGCATATGGTGGGTAGTTAGATTTTTAGTAGGAGACATCATGTAATGGATGTCAGGGAAGCACGCTTTATTTTATGACCGGACATGAATTGTAGATAGATTAGAAGAATACGCGGGCCGCTTGTTTGACCAAGTACGAACACTGAGGCCTGGGATACGTCGCAACGAAGAAGTTAAATACGAAATGGATGAGTCAAAGATAGTTCATCATTGCCATTCTGTTATTGCTATTTTACACCACTCACATTTGGTTGAAGCCGGTGCGCAGAACCACCACGACGAGCAATGTGACACTTATATGATATCTCCCCCAAACCCTCCACCGAAACCTCCACCATATCCACCGCCAAAGGGGTTATTTCCCCTCCCGCTACCAGGGCCAGGGAATCTTGGGTTGCCACCAGGGCCAGTGGGATCCCATCGCGCTCCAGGCGGTGCTTGGGGATCGAAACCAGATGACCCATCTCCTCCGTAGCCTCCAAACAGTGGATCATCAAATGTGGGATGCATACCCGAGCCACCACCGGGTCGAGGAAGTCCCCCTCCAGTAAAGGAGCCACGAAGAGGATCATGGGGACCTAGACCGGGAGGATTTAGATCATCGTGGCCGATATTGTATGGTGATCTGCCAGGTATGTGAAGGCCACCATGTGGAGGCCGGTTCATCTCGTACTCATCCTCGAAACCGGGGGGAGGAAAGTCGCCGACTGGATGAGGTCGAGGACGAGCCATCTCGGGAAGTGGATTTGCTGGTGGCGGAGGCATGTTTGGGTTTGGCACGGGATCGCCACGGAACGGTCGATTAGGATTCTGAGCTTCTTGGGCACGACGCTCGGAGCGCGCGTTAGACTCTGCTTCAGCTGTCTCGACATAGCCTTCGCTTTGAAGTTTAGGTATTAACTTTTGAACAATGTTGACCTTGAGGTCATGCAAGATATCTGACAATATTTGATTAGTATGCGGTTTGGAGAGATAGTAGGGTGAACGTACCAGCAATAGCCTGCTCAGAGATGAATACCCCGCGAAGCTTCTCAGCAAGATCACTCCGATCCTCCTCGCCGTCCTTGATGGTGATGCGAACGGGGAGTTTCTTAGAATCCACCACATCGCTAATAGACCTCTCAAAGCGACGAATGTTGTCATCTCCAACAGCTAATCCTCGAATCTCGACCTTTTTACCCATGCGATCAATGCGAATGCTAAAAGTCATTGCAGATTGCTTGTGTGAGTAGACAAAACTATAGGAACCGAACCCTGAGTTCCATTGTGGCGGTAGACGAGGTGCCAGAGACTCGCATTCGGCTGTTGCTTTGGTGAGCTAAATTTTGATGATGATTGAAGAGTAAACTTACGTATTTTCTTGTCCTCGTCAAAACCCTGGAGTTTGAAGCCTAGGGCGGATAGATATGAATGGATTAGTAGAGCGACGACTTCGTAAGAGGAGGAAAGGTCGGAAGAGTCGTCGTTGGGAGGATGTGTTGGGAGGGCATCTGCCATGCCGCCGAGAATGGCGGCAACACTGAGAGGTTCAGACATGGCGAGCTATGATGGCTTTGATGTAGTTATTGGTGCTGTTGATGAGCGGAGATTAAATAGATTAGGTACTTTGATAGTGGAGAGGTTTAATAGAGAAAGATGAGGGTTTGTGAAGCTGCGTCATGAAATAGTTGCCTCTCAGCCCTATATGTGGATCATTTGGGCATCGCATCGCGGGGCAGTGTCATACAATTCGGCAGTAGATAGAATTGGATGCCTAGATAAGGCACTGTAATGAGGTATGTGTAATTACAACCTCCATAATTGAATACGTCAAATCGTATTATTCAATTATCCTCTTCATCATGGTACGTATCACTTCTATCGAGGCGGGCAGATGCAAGTACTGTAATTCTCATGACGACACCCTCACGTGATATCGCGTTCCACTCAACGCGCTCACCCAAACCACCAAATTCTATCTATCTACATATCCAACCAACATCGTCGTGACCACAATGGAAACAGGCCCATCCATCCCGGCCTCCCAAGCCTCCCACCTCCTCTCATCCTTCACAACCTTCCTCACACTAACCCTCCACACCCTCCTCTACCACCGCGCCCTCTACCCGCAAACAACCTTCCTAACCACCCGCGCCCTCAACATCCCCGTCCACCAATCCCGCCATCCCGGCCTCTGCACATGGATAAACGACGCCGTTGCCTCTGTGACAGCACAGCTACGAAAAGGAACTGTGCGCCGTATAGCCATTGTCATGCATGCTGCAAAGACTTTTGATGTTCTGGAGCGATGGGTCTTTGATGTTGAGTCGTTTCCGGAGGGGTGGGGTGATAGAGAGGAGGCGACGTATAATCCTGCGCTGGTGGAGGGAGATGATGGGGATGGTGTGAATTGGACTGATGTTAATGAGGCGCTTAGGGGCGCTTTGAGTCGTGTTGCGCATGCGGCTGAAATGATGCCTGCTTTGCCTGAGGGAAGCACTTTTACACTTGCTGTTGAGCTGCGCCATGAGGCACCTGCACCCATAGGTGTAAGTCTAAAATCTATGAGCCGAATATTTTGCTGACTGGCTATAGCATCCTCAGCATTGGATACCCTCTCAACCAAATCTTCAACCACCAACCGACACCTCTTTAAATCAAGGCTCGTCTCTCGGCGGCCAAAACACAACACCAGTTCGCTCAGTCCAAGCTGGTCCTCTCTTCTTCGAATGCTGGATCGAGCAAAGCGACCCATGACAACCTCACATATACACATGATACCCAACTTGAACAGATAGATAGATAGATCATCGTCATCATGACACTTCATAGCCTTTAATTCATCTTGTATAACATGAACCTGGCATCACATCAATCCTTGATCATCGCCCTGGTGACCGATTTCCAGACCCGGACCAGGCCCTGCCATACAACCCAGCTCCCTACTCCGACAAAGCCCAGAGTCCGCCGCGTTATATATAGCCCGGCCCTCGAAACATGCCAAATCCCTTGACTCATTACCACCAAAATCATTTTCAAACGCCCAAACAGCCTTCCAGCCAGCCTCCCAGAGGACAGCAGCGCCTACTCCGTCGTCCCCTTCAACGCCGCGCGGAGACTCACCATCTCGCGTTTCAGTCGCGCATTTTCCTTCTTCATCCGCGCCGTCTCGTCGCTTTGATCCCGGAGTCGTGCCATCAATTCTTCCTTTTCTTCTTTGCCCTTGCCCTTGAGAGCCTTGACGATCTTGCCGAGCTCACCATTAAACTTCTCGTATAGTAACTCGTTCTCTGCCACTGCCTCCTTGTATAGCTGATCAATCGCCCGTACCTTGGCCTCGGCTGCCTTGACCGTGGTTTCCATGTCGCGCTGGATTTCGGTTTGCTTGTCTTGTAGTTCCTGAATAGCGGTAGGAATACGGTCTTCCAACTCCCGAACCGCAGCACTGACTCGTCTCATATCGACAGACTGGGAGCCCGGGGGTCGTGCATTGTTGAGGCGCGCCATTTCCTCTCCAATCTTGGATAGCTCAGATTTGAGAGAAGCATCCACGTCTTCGACAGCCTGCTTCTCCGTGTTGAGTCGTTCTCGAAGCTTTTGCGGTGATTGTAGGCGAAGTCTCTGTGTTCCACGTCTGGAGGGACTTGAGGTTGGGCGAGGTGGTGATTCGGAGCCCGGAGGCGCTGATCGGTATGGACGTAATGTTGGGATATTAGTTGTGGAGAGTGTCTTGGAGTGCCTGTGACCTTTGGCTGGCGAGGTACGCCTGATCGAATCATCTGTAGGTTCCATGAGACTGGGCGCCAATTCGCTTGGCTGAAACGAATCTGGAACATTTTCCTTATGCTTCGACCCTCGCAACGTCAGAGCTGCACCGGGACTAACAGGTATTCTGGATGGAGGTGTCGTTTTGGGACTCGAGTTTACCTTTTCAGATGTTTCCTTTGCGTCTTGCAGTGGCTGCGGTGATTCGTCATCATCATCATCGTCGTCGTCGTCGAGTGTAGCCGCTGCTATGAGACTGTTGAGGTCCGATAATGAACTGCGTCGCTTCTTCTTGGGTGATCGAGGGGGTGGTTTCTCTGTCTCTGGTTCGCCGATCGTTTCCAGTAACCTATGGGAACTGCCAGGTCTTTGCGCTTCATCGAACGCCCCTGCTATGGGCGGACGATCTTTGGAGCCTGGGCGTCGCATTAGTTTCCTGGGAAGTGTGTTATCGTCTATAGACCTCGATCGGCCTAGTGATGCTTTAGATATGCTCGATGCCTCGCCTGTAGCGGGGTTTCGATGCTTGCTGAGCTGCCGCCATACCGATGGTCTCTCGTCTCTGCTGTTTTGCCGTAATAGACTTTCAAACCCAAATTTGCGGCGCAGCGAAGAAGTGTTTGAGGACAATGAGGGGGTGTATCCCTTGCCTCGGATCGCCGAGTTGATTGACTCATACGTTGAGCTATCGAGGTTAAAAGTGTGATTCAAGCCAGGCTCTTCAAAAATTCGATCACAGTCTTCCACGAGACGATCGAGCAAATTGATATAATTAGGGGCTGTTCCATCGTATACCAGCAATTCAGAGAAAGCAAGTGTTAATGCTCCCCTGTCGCCGTCATTCCCGCACCCGTCTAGCAGATGGGCCAACAGCTTGATGAGGGCAGTGAAAGCGCGACGGTTCTGCGGTGCCATGTCCCCGAACAAAAAGTTGACAAAGTCTGCAAAGTCACCAGGCACTCTTTTGTTAACCCGAGCCTGAAGAGTATCAAGAGAGTGCATTGACATAACAGGTCCGATCTGATCGGCCCATGCAATACGAAGGAATTTCTCAAAAGCCACAAAGATAACCTCAGTGCCTAGATCAGCGGCGGCATCGACGTCAAAGGGGCTCTCGATCAGTCTGTTGTAGAGTTCGTTGACCGACAACTCATCAACCACGGAACGTTGGAGCAGTGTACGGCCAATAATAAGACCTTTGCGAGACTGGAGAGCAGCAACATAACCAGTAAAGGTTTGCTCCAAGCGCACCAATGGATTTTCCGTACGGGTCTCCTCTAGAGATATGCTGTCCTTGCCTCCCTTTATTGAGCTGGCAACAGATGCCTGGCTGTTGTTTCGATGGATGGAGGGGACCTGCTTATGTTTTGAGCCCAAGCTTGGTGTGTCTGAGATGTGAACAGAGCTGCCACCCCAGAAACTGGATAGAAGCTTCACCGGGGATGAAGCCAGGAAGGACCTGGACTTTTCTGCCCTGGTTGTGAGAAGAAGACCGTGTAGCGTCTTGGAGTAGTATGAGACGAGGGGTGCCGTCAATTGCATGTTGGAGACGCTGTGCTGTATGCTTAATAGTTGAATCACTGCAAATCGATTAGCTTCATAAGTTCACGAACTTATCATGTTGGTCTCACCTCGTCGTGACATTGTGGGGAGGAAGTCTTCCAGAGCAACTTCGTCCTGGAACTGCCTCCCGTTAAGCCCAACTGTGAGCATCGACACCCGCTTCATGTCGTTGGTCGCAACATTCACGACAATCTCAACTCCGTAATGACCAACAGGCGCTCCTTTAGTGCCTTTGTCATGGTCAACGACCACTCGAATCGGGGCAGGCTCCTTGCGACCCTCGATCAATTGGTCGGCGCCCTCCTGGAAGATGGCTGCGTGAAGTCCCAGATTGCTATCTGGCATACGCGCTGACCGAAGAGTCCAGGTGGGATCCTCTCGCTCCTTTTCTGAGAATCGCGCTTCAACCCTCGCCTTGACCACATCCTCTCCCCACTTGGAGGCTCTGGCTTCGTACATCTCTTGCAGGAGGAAGCATCGCGAGGTAACAGCCTTGCTAATTCTGTGCTCGCCAGGATGAGCTCCTCTCATTTCTGCTGTCGAGGTCATCCAGAAGAGAGTCCCGTCTACTGCCTCGGTGAATCGAACCTCGGACATATCATGCCACCCTGTGAAAACGAATTCGTATGCCGCTGGACCACCGGCTGCGTTGGTCATGGAGATGAGCAAACCAGCTGCTGAGGGTTTCTCGATCTCGCGCAGAAGTTCTCGCCCTGTCATATTCCCGCTCATCTTCTTGATGATAACCACACAATCTGAAAAGAGAAGAAAGATACCAGATTTATCTGACTGGTTAAGCAACGGCTGAAAAGGAGGCGCCAACTCGGTAAAGTCAGCCGCTACAATAAGACGTCCTTGAGGCTCAAGGTTCAATGGCCAAGCTTCAACCATATTTCGAAGTCGATTGGTGACATGAGGCTTGTCAGGTAAGGGGTCGTCCATTGAGCAGATATTTGTAATAATGTCTCGTGCCTTCAGCATAGGCTGCAAGGCGGGATGCGTCATAGGAATGCAGCCAACGATCTGATCTATAAGCAAGCTGTAACGAGGAAGTCTCTGAACGGGTTCAATAAGAATAGAGCGTATCGCCTGCTCACCAGCCTGAGCCACTCTCTGCTTGAAACTCGACTGCTGATCCAGGAAAGAGTTGAGCAATGTCGGGAAATGCTGGCTGGCCTTGATATAATCCTGGTAGCACGTTGTGAATTTTGGAAACCATTCGAGGAATAACCTAGCGATGGCCAAGGCACCACTTGGATCTTTTGTTCGGCCGATTTTTGAGCCTGTGAAGCTCATTGTAGGTGTCTCCATATCCCTCAAGGCCTCTTCTTCAGTATCGTCGATGATCCTCCGCATCTCCTCCATGAAAGCCGAGTTGACCTTCAAGATGCCATCTGCTGAATTGGGGAAGAGCTTCTCCAACTCTTCTTCAGAAGGACTCAGGCTACCAGGAGCTCTCGCCTGAGCACCCTCACGGAAGTCTGTTGCAACATGTTTCACCAGCTCTCTCACTTTACCCACATATCGCTCCTCAGTCTCGACTAACTCGGTCAACTTCATGCGCAATTCCACTTTCTGATCCTTTTGAAAAGACTTGCTTCGATTCAAGGCGGACGGTTTAGAGGGTGCTCTTCGTAAACGACTAGTCGGCAGAAAGACTGGCTCTCCGAGCAGTTTTATCAGCGGTGTGTATCCTCCATACTGGCGCAAAGTCGGGTCGAGGATATCGTCTTCGTCGTCGGGCACGTCTTCGAGGTCTTGGAGCTGAAGCGGGACAATAGAGCCTGGCGGGAGAACAAGGTCGAGATCGATATTGCTGATGTGCTGCGGCTGCAGAGCGTCCTGTAGAGTCTCGATGATATCGGCCGTGTGGTCGCTCGGGACCATGTCCTTGACGACATCGGCAGCATGTTCCTCGCTGAACAGAGTAGGCGCACTACCAGGGCGTCGACCTCTCGTGGGATAAAGGTTCTTGAGGTATGTCTTTACGCAATCGGGTAGTTCTGTAAAGTACTTGAAGAGGGCGAAGGCGAGAGCGCGGTAGACCTCATCGCCCTGAAACTCGCGGGGTAAGAAGTGGACGACGCTGTAGAATGGAGAATTGGGCGAGATTGTGATTCGGGGAAAGCTCTGGAAGCCGGCGGGGGTAAAAACGTGGACTTGGACTCGCGAACTGTTGAGGGTGTAGTTTGCGGTGGTCGAGGGCCCATGGAAGAGCAGCAGAGGCAGATGGCCTAGCAACGGGTCGGCGGCGTGGTAGAGAGTGACATTGTCAGACGACAGCGCCAGCTCGTCGGTAACGCGAACCATGGCGTGGGTGTCAGAAGAGGGCGGGCGGGCAGGCGTTCGTTGGTCAAGAACGGGCTCGATCGAGGTGTGTGTTGACGGTCAATGTTGACTTGACGGTGGTCTCCAAGTTGGGCCGCAGATGGAGAGCGATTCGACGAGAAGCAATGACCCCAAGACCTAGGCTCAAGCCTAGACTGGATGGCTACCTATCTCAAAGGAAGAGACGAGAGGATATGTACGAGTCGCCTCCTCCCTCGTCACGGAAACTCAGATTCGCGCATGCGGGCAGTCGATCTGTGTCGTGGGGGGGGATATTTGACGTTTTAGCTGGGATTAGGAAATATGACAAGGTAAGGCAAGACAAGGTAAGGTGGTTTTGGCTTGGAGGTTTGAGAGTCAACAAATGCCCAGACCAGAAACTGGGAGCGGGAACTCAAGCGAGGAGTGGGTCCAAGTATGTAAACACACCATGGAACCCACTAAAAGGTCCCTACAGCGCACAACGCTACAGCAGATACGATACGATGGATCGTGTTAAACCTACGATATCATATAACGCAATGCGTTTCCTTATTTTGCAGTGCATTTCTAGAAATTAGGTTACTTATAAAGGTAAGGCTAAATTACTTAACTAGAAAAGCTTAATTAGGTATAAT
>JABFFJ010000443.1:0-27723 GCA_013623715.1 Fusarium verrucosum | reverse complement strand
GGGGCGAGGAGAGAAAGAAGGTTGTTGATGAAGCTGTTCTGGCATTGCTGCATATGAAGGCTTTGAATTACGCAGTGGTCCAAGTGGCGCTCCTTGATCGCGCCCCTCGGTCATTTGACCTAGCATAGATTGCTCCTTTGACGCCATGTCCTCTGTGTAGTCTTGCGATATGGTTGACCTGATGAACAGAACGCCCCCCTCACCCTGTGAGTCCCCATCATATTTCGTGCGGTCCTGCTCATATTCTTCCTCGATTGGGTATCTGTGCTCGTATGGATTCGTCTCATTATCGTCGAGATCCATCTCGCTTGGTGTTTCAGCTTGGATTGGCTCCAAGCGTGTGCTGTGGGATTGTTTCTCAAACTATCTTGGTTGAGAAAGTCACTTAGCTTGCAGTGTAATTGACAGGGTATTTGAAGAGCCTTATATTTTGCAAATGCGAAACAGGGCCGCAACAGACGAGAATCCAGCCACCACATGTGGCTGTAGATGGCAAAGCCACTATGCATTGCTGCCTGATCTGGCTGTATGGTTAGTAGGAGGGGGGACTTTCAGCTGCAACGAATTCACGTTAATCCTGGCAACTACAAGACAAGGCAGATATCGAGGCTTCCTTGGTCCCGTTTGAAACTGGGGCGATGATGAAGGTAAATACAAAAGGCAGAACAGAACGAATGGCATATTTGGCCAACTCTACCTGGTTTGCCCGCTAGGCTGAATCACGGCATTTCAACCTCATACTCTTACTGAACGCTCCCATTGGCTCTTGATGACGGACTCTGCTTATGCATACGTGTTCTGCTGTGCACCATATTGGTTATTCCAGCCACACAAGAGTTTATAACGACCAAATGAGAATTACGGACAGAACTAGGCTGCACGTTAGGCTCTGTATCCGAGTGGCGGAGCAGACTTTTGGGTGGGAGGGATCAGGCTCATGAATGGGCAACGTACGTCACTAGAATAAGTTGGGTATGATACGGCAGTGCCCAACATAACCTCCGGAGCCCAGAGCTGCAGTTCTTCTCTTGTCACAGCTCATAAGTTATTTTATTGCAAATCCATAGCCGCTGGAAGAGCCCAGCATCTCGAGAACATCAATTATGGCCGTAAGCAGAGTACTCACTTCAGACGGAGCTGACTTAACGACTGCTATCGGTCACAGTTTCATTCCCAGACCTTTAATTGACTTCCCATCCCTCTCCTCGGCTCTCCTGGCACGAGACAGGCGAGGACCGTACGAGAATTGGTATTTAGGTAATCCCAAAGGAAGGTATGTGTCCGTGATAGCGAAACTTGGTGGTTTTTCTTTTTTTTTCTGACGGTAGCTGGCTTGATCCAGATGGTCTGATCCCGCTAAATGTGCTTATCAATCGGCTATCGAGACCCTTCAGAAAGAGCTGAGTCTTGACGAGTGCCAGAAGATATGGCTACGCGATAATTCATCCATGAAAGACGTACAGGATGCTCTTTCAGTAGCTCTAAAGGAATACCAGAATAAGTCGAAAGGATCTTATGTGCGCAAATGGTTATCGAGCTGCTCATCGCGAGTTGTACACTATGGAGGTAAGGCAGGTCTTTACTACTCATGTAGTTTTGAAGCTGATCTAACTCCTTTATATAGCCATTTTTGATGTGTTTGTTCAGCATCACCCTGAATACGTATCTCTGGCTTGGGGGACATTTAAGTTCCTTTTTGTTGTGCGTTGCAACACTAGGGAATTCCAAGACTCAATATGGGGCTGACCTTTATAGGCCGTTATGAACTATGAAGAATTACTTATCGAGATATCAAAAGCAGTATCGCGAATCGCCGACGTCCTTCCTCGTACCCATCTTCATTCTACCTTGTACCCCACAGACCAGATACAAGAGGCCGTTTCAGAGGTCTATGCAAAGATAATCGAATTTAGTATCGCAGCAATCAAATGGTACAAGAAGAACAAGTTCATGCATGCTGTCTCATCAATCGTCAAACCGTTCAGTCTCGGCTTCAAGGACATCATCGACGAGGTATCAGAACGATCAAGAAGGGTCGATGAGATGGCGAATGCTGCAACAAAGGCAGAGATTAGAGATCTGCACGTCAACATACAAGGTTTGAATCAAAGAGTTATACAAATAACGGAAATAATGCATGGTTAAGTACACCGCAAGCGTCATCCACAAAGACCTGGCTGACGTTAAGAACAGCACAGCAAATGCTTCAAAATCAGATAATGGTTGACCTTCGACATCAAATACAGTTCTTCCGTAGCTCTCAGCTCGAAGATATTCGAACTATGCTTCTACTCGAAGACACGCCGCATCCCGATCAAAGTCTGCCATATTGCGTATCAATGCGGAACCGCCGGAGAAGCAAGATGCCTACACAGATCCCAGCTTCCGAAATTTTGAAGTTGAAGCAATGGTTATCTGACCCTTCGTCTTCGTTGTTGTTGGCACAAGGTCAAGGTGTGAGAACAAGCTCGGCGGACTTTGCTGCCGACTTTATCAATGCCGTCCTTGAGAAGGGGTTTCCTATTCTCTGGGCTCTGCCATCGCTTATTGAAGAAGGAGATTCGATGCCTTCTGTTATTGGCATCTTGCGATCGCTCATCGATCAAGTACTGAAATTGTCTCCCAATATCTTGAGCGAGGGTGTGAACCCAATCAGGACGCAGCATTTAAGAAACATCACTACTGTTGACCAATGGTTCAGTGTCCTTGAACAGTGTCTGACGAAAACACCTCGCCTGTTCGTGGTTATCAGCATGACATTGGTCGAAGTGGCCGTGAAAAGCGACGAGCTTCGGGGCATGGCATTCAAAGCTAGTGAATTTATTCAGAAACTATCGGAGATAGTACACAACAGAACAAGTGGTGGACTGAAGGTGGTTATTATATCGTGGCAGTTTGAGACCCTCACATCACTAGAGGCCAATGAAGTTTTTGGAGATGTCGAGATTGTCACGGATTCAGGCCGAAGAATGGAGAAATTGATGAGGCTACCAAAATATCGAGCTGTTTTCAAGAGACGGAATGAGGCCTTTGTTAACAGGTTCAAGTCGACAATGGAGGTACTAGATTCCCATGATGCTGGGTCTGCCTCAAGATCCAACTAGACCAACACGGACTATTCTGTCGTCTTTTCCATAGGTATCAAAAGGGCAAAAGCTCGCTTCTGGGAACAAACAGCTTCTCTTGGTCGGACTGTAACAGATCTTTATCATCCTTCCATGCGTAGTGTTAGCATACAAACCTTGAGCTATAGAGTATAGTTAAAAGCTTTACTTGGATTCTGGAAGGACCCGAATAGGCTTAAATTACTTTCAATTGATGTGCATATTAAGCATAGTAACGCACTTGTCTAGAAGCTACCGGGCTCTGTAGTGTTTTAGGTAAACCATCTCCCCACGTAATCATCGTCCTATTGTACCGCTTGTACGCTTCTCCTTTCCACTAGCCAACGCAGCATCGTAACCCTTCAGCTCGTTCGTTTCGCCCTCCTTTTGATTTTTGAAGCATTCTGTGCACCCAGTTTTCTTACTTGCCCTCGTTTCTTTGATTACCTGAAATATACCACACTTGAATTCGCACTCGACCCTTGCCGTGTCTTCACCGACCACCTTAGGGTAGACGATGCATGTCAGCTTGTAGTGGGTTTCAGTGCACATTTTGACTTATTTGCTGAACGAGTGTTTGTTGAAGTTGAGTTGATGAGTTTGAGCTTTCCGTGAATATGTGTGATTGTAGATGAGATGCTGATAGTAGGCAGGTGGACTAATTGAGGAGAGTGAGCTTCTATCTATATACTAGGCCATCCCTCTGCGAGAGCTTCTCATTGTCACTGCAAGAGCTTCAGCAATTCATTGCGACAGTGGTAGTTAGCCACTATTCACCACCGCTGGAACATCATTGATTATTTGCTCTTTTTATATTGGCGTTTACGATTCATTGTCACTGCACCTGGGCTCGCTGAGTGATTGATAACAGCCTGGATGTGATGCAGTGAGCTAGACTACAGCTCGCTCAAGTGGGATGTTGCTGCTGGGTTTAACAGCGACTCTATTTAGCTGATACTGCGGCAATTCCAGAGAAGATGGCGGACTAATTTAGGGATTTGGATATGGCTCCTCCGTTGCTTTCCGCTGCGGTAGTTGCTTGAGAAGGGGGAAATGGATTAGTTATATCAGTCTGCATACAATAGGGTTACAAATATGGTAAAGACAATTTTACAAATAACCTCGACAAGTTCACTTTCCTCAATATAAAAATGTCTTATTAATATAGTAACTGCATTAATGTTGGCAACTTCTTCCACGGGATGTCCCGATTCAGCTTCGCGGTCCCGGGCACCAGGTCGGTTCCTAATCTGCGCGGTCCGTATTGTTTAAACTCATATTATCTACCATGGTGCCCGAGCAGCCGTGTTCCAGGTCGCACTCTGGTTTGGCTCTGTTTAAAGAGTGCCATTGAGCGGCAACCTACCTATATAAGGTGATCTATTGTGGTGTTAAAGTACATACGACCATACCTACTAGAAAATACGGGATCCCGTCCGCTCTCCCATAGTCAAGCTGGTAAGGGGCGGATTAGTAGTTGGGTCGGTGACGACCAGCGAATCCCCGCTGTTGTATGTTTTTGCCAGTAGTAGCTGTGGCTTCTTTTTGCGTTATTAGGACAGTCAGAGTGACATCGTCTTGGTAGAATAGTCTGGTATGTAGTCGGGGATATGAGCAAGGGTGCAAGAGGATAGGTAATGATTGTGTTCACAGCGCCGTTTTGGAGACTTGAATGGATTAGCAACTGTTGAGCAAACGACCTCTATTCTTGACGATGAGCGAAGGGGGTTAGAGATGAATAGGATTGAGCATTCACAGAATAGGTATTGCGGCAAGGGTAACAAATGCGAAAATAAAGCTGGGTGACAGGATGGGTTCAAAGGTTGATATGCAGATGATGAATTCCCTCTAAAGGATAAAAGATCGCATATTAGCAGTAAGGGTATCTATACAACATGATTCTATTCTGAAAGGGCAATGCACAACGCTCGTTGTCAAGTGTGTATCATATTTCACACATAAGGGTTTCAACAAGATCGTGAGGGACGCATCGTCATATCTCATGCACAAGGCATATGGGCCTTCTGCCCCTCCTCGTATTATGCGGGGGTCTCAGCATCGCAGTGGGGTTACTGTCTGGCAGCGATTTATCTAGAAGCCTCGTGGCGAGTTTGGATTGGCAACGCGGAAAGATGGACACGTGTGGATTTGTCGGCGTGCGAAGAGTGGCCATGACAGTCTGTGTCGAGAATTGGTTAGAACGTGGTAAAAGACGAGTACGGGATTGGGGCATACCTATAGGGACAAAATGTCGGTCACGGATATAGCGAGCACTCCATGTCTATGAGCCAACGGATCTGCCGAAGTGTGAACCGATGTGGGAACGCTTTGGTCAAAGCTGTTATCCATGTAGACGGTTTGTGCATCAGGTGGTGCTCGTATGTAGGAACGATGGTGGATAGTTGTCGATTTCAACGCTTGGCCGAGATCTGACAGAGGTAGAGCCGCAATCGAGGCCGAGAAACAGGGATCGAGCACCATGTGAGAAGCTGGTGCGATAGCAATCACAAGTTTCCGTGGCAGGTGACGATGACAAGCTGCTTGATTCGCGCGCAAGACAGACCAGTACTCCAAAAGTTTTCTGGTCATGAACAGGTGGGCGCCGATTCCCCATTGTTTGCGGGACAAATGTGAATTTGTTTATGGCGTGGTGTATTGGTGGGGGTGGAGTGTTCAACTTGTGAGTCGTGTCACGATATCGTCGTACACATCACTGCGCACCTTATCGAGGAATGACTGTGCGACACCGTTTTCGTCTCTATGCTCCTGTATGGAATCGACCTTGGCATCCAGGTCCTCAAGATCATCTCGCAGCTCAACCAATCGAGTGTCGTATCCTTCTAAAACATCGGCGCTGTGCTTATCCTGGCCCTGAAGCTGTTCGACATCTCGCTGTAGAGAGGCGAAGTCATCCCGAAAGCTCGTGACTTGCTGTCGCAGCTTGTCGAGATCGTCTCGGAGGCTTCGATTCTCTTGTCTCAAATCTGAGAGCTCCTGATCAACTAGCCGCTCCTTGTCGTTCCTCGCTTTGAGCTCAGCCCAGATTTCCGCGAGCTCGCTCCTCGCTTCATCTTGACTGCCGACGCGGCGCCGTTTTCTCTCGTTGATTGGGGGAGCAGGAGGCGGGGATTCGGTCTCGTCATAGGATGGTGGCGCGTCCTCTTGTGGGGAGAGATCGACAAGCTTGCTTGCAAGGTCTTGTTCGTTGCGGAACCGCGTCAGGGTAGGTTGTCTGATAGCGTCGCTGATGGTTTGGAGTTGGGCTTTGGAAATTTTTGCAGCTTCAATATAGATACCGAAAGACGTTACGGCGGAAAGCATGCGAAGAGCATCAAGGACCTTGCCCGACTGTGTCCGACTTGGCGATAACGGTTGTTTGGCAGATGCAGGAACGATGAGCCGGACGGTCTTGTTCATCTCGAACCTGAGACACGTAACAGAGCCCTTGAACTTTTCTTGTACCGCATCGGGAGCCGTCGGGGCAAAAGCGAAGTCGAATGATGTGATGGAAGAGGGATCGATGGAGATGGCAACTGCAGAAATGCCTTCGACGCCTTTGAGGTTCATGGGAAAACGAAGTTCGAGGAGCGCGCGCGTTCCGTTCAAGCGAATCCTTAGCACAACGTCATCGATCTTGGGATCGGGCTTCGCGAAGTAGTGCGTCGCATTTTCGTACTCCCACTCAACAACAGCGGGCGCAGTCTCGTCGACGTCAAGACATGGGGAAGTGGAAGACGACATTCCTAGAATTATCCATCAGTAATACAGAGAGCATCGAACGTACCATGAGCACCATCAACAACAAGACACGAGCAAAGCTGACCAGTTTCGCTGACAGGCAACCTGTTGGTCTCCCGAAAATCGGCGAGACCGTGCTTGGACTTTAGCACAGCTTCAAGTCCAAGCCAAGCCCCTTCTGCAAGTCCCGGTTGTTCCAGCGAAGGACGCACCGCGAGCGTTCGATGGGTACAAGTCGGAATTTTATACGACTGCAGCGCGAGGCTGGGGCTCTGAACGTGCTTGTTATCGGGGCGCGCGGAGGTTCGGCGGGATGAGGATCGCGATCGGCAGGCCCTACTTGATCTCCAGCACGCTGCAAGAACAAGAGGGGATGCGTTTCTCGATGTGAGGTCGTGGCGTTGATGAAATGAGGATGGTGATGATGATGCATGATTGCAAGGTTTGGTGGAGAGCGTGAACAGGAGGCATCACGTGTGGTCCGTGCACCCCGGCTCTCCAGTTAATCCGCCCCGTTATGGCTTGCGTACAGTGTACAATACAGTGTTTGAATATGTATGGACTGTGCTCCAACTTCAAGTTCTGTAATTACCCTGCACGACTCTGGTTCAGAACTTGGATATTCTAATAACTATTGATTCAACCAACTAAGTGCTGTTCTATTTAACTAGCTATTTCTGAATTCTTTTTTCTTTTCTTTTTCTTTAGATATATCTTCTCGCTGGCATTGTTACGACCAGCTCAGTTTGATGTCTGTATCTATATACTTGAATAAACTCTTCAGATTCAATCATTCCTGGCCACGTAGTAATTCATGATACCTAAGTTCATTACTCTCTACGCATTCCTATTTAGACTGGAGAAAAACTCATGTTAGGCATCGTTACCTGTATGGTTGTTTTATGCTATTCGTTAAACCACCTTATGTATGTATTATCTCGTGAAAGAGATCCATCACATGTCTAAAAGAAATCTATTTCTTTTCAAGATACTGGTTTTTATCTATCCATATGTAACCTTCTAATCATTCAGTCGTTCTAAAATGCTGCAAGGAGTTTGAAATCTATAAAAGTCCCAAGATCCCTTCTCAATGATCACCATTCTGCCCATTCTTTCCATTCGTCATTCCCTCCCATCTCTTAAAGTTTCCAGCTTCCAACCCAAACAAATCCAACAAACGACCAACCATCTGATCCAATATGTCTTCTACCGAGCTTGGCCTCGTATAGAATCCAATAACAGGAGGTGCAATAATCGCACCGGCTCTGGTCACCTCCATCATGTTCCGCAAGTGAATCTCACTGAGCGGCGTCTCTCGCACAGATAACACTAATCTCCATCGTTCCTTTAGACAGACATCTGCGGCACGACTGATCAGGTCATCGCAGATTCCGGCATTGATGGAAGCCAATGTCTTGACTGAGCACGGGACGACGATCATGCCGTCGACGTGACAAGAACCACTCGCAATTGGTGCTGTCATATCATTTGGGCTGTAGACGTGATCTGCTAGGGCTTTCACAGCAGCTGGTGTGTAGTCTGTTTCGTATTTCATGGTTTCGGCTCCCCATTTGCTGATGATGAGATGGGTTTCAACGTTCAGACGTCGAAGGGTTGATAGGAGGTGAATGCCTATGGCCGCTCCTGTTGCGCCAGTCAAGGCCACAATGATACTTTTTCTCTTGGTCTCTCTCATGATGATTTCTGAGGAATTGTTGAGTTTCAAATTATTGTGCAAAGTCGAGTTGGTCGTGGGACGGTGGAACGACAATAAATAACAAGACTCTGAATAAATATGAGCTGATAACTCTACTTAAATAACGCTCACGCTAATGTAGACTAATGTAGTCTTTAACTTTGCATTAAGTAAAATTTCGGAGACACTCGGCGGTGTCGCACTATCTGCCGGGTAGCGCGGCTCCGCAAGTGGAATCTGCGTACTCGGTGGCCTCGGAATACGCATCGTACCACGAATAGCGGTAAATAGCATCGGGAAGGAATAAATATATGAGAATGCTAAAAGCCCGCAGTGACTCCATGTTGGTACACTTCACACAAACAAGCTCAGCATCACCATGGCGTCCAAAAACCTCCCTCATATGAACTTCCGTAGCTTCGTCGAGGCTCTCGAAGCCGACGGCGATCTCGTCTCCATCACTGAAGAATGTGATCCACATCTTGAGGTCGGTGCCATTATTCGAAAGGTAGTCGAGAGCAATGACAAGGCTCCTCTGTTCAACAAGTTGAAGGGTCAAAATGAGAATGGCCTGTGGAGAATCCTTGGTGCACCCAATTCCTTGCGTCCCGACCCTAAAGAGCGATTCGGTAGACTTGCAAGACATCTCGGCCTTCCTGCAGACTCATCTATGAAACAAATCATGGACAAGATGGTTGCTGCGAAGACGGCACCTCCCATTCCACCCACCATTGTCGAGTCCGGTCCTTGCAAGGAACACATCTTGAAAGCTGGCGAATTCGACCTCACCACGCTCCCTTCACCCCAGCTCCACCAGTCAGATGGTGGTAAATATATCGCAACATATGGAATGCACATTGTCCAGTCCCCAGATGGAAAATGGACCAACTGGTCTATCGCCCGCGCAATGGTCCACGATAAAAACCACCTGGTAGGTTTAGTCATCAAGCCTCAGCACATTGCTGTGATCCACGAAATGTGGAAGAAGGAAGGCCGCGATATGCCCTGGGCTTTGGCATTTGGCGTTCCTCCAGCAGCCATCATGGCGTCCAGCATGCCCCTCCCTGATGGTCTATCAGAGGCTGAATACATTGGCGCGCTCGCCGGAGCATCACTTGACGTTGTCAAATGTGAGACCAATGGGCTTTATGTTCCCGCCAACTCAGAGATTGTCTTTGAAGGAACGTGCTCTATTACAGAGACTGCACCTGAGGGACCCTTTGGAGAGATGCATGGGTAAGTCTCCACGATAGTCCATTATACTCAACTAGGTACTAACCATTACTCAAGATATGTCTTCCCAGGTGACGCGCACCTTCAACCCAAGTACAACGTTGAGCTGATCACACATCGTGACAATGCCATTCTGCCCGTCTGCAACTGCGGAAGGCTCACCGATGAGACGGTAAGTTCTATTTTCTGTGCATCAAGTACCACGACTAATTCCATTAGCACACAATGATTGGCCCACTTGGAGCCATCGAAATTGGCTTCCTCCTCAAATCGAAGGGTTTCCCTATTAAGGAAGTCTTCTCACCCTTTGAGTCTCAAGTTACTTGGGTTGCTATCCAAGTTGATACTCAAAAGTTACGAGAACTCAAGACGACGCCCGAGAAGTTTTGCCGCGAGATCGGAGAAGTCGTCTACAACAGCAAGGTTGGCTACACCATCCACCGTCTGATCATTGTTGGTGAAGACATCAACGTGTACGATTTTAAGGATGTCATCTGGGCTTTCTGTACCCGCTGCCGTCCCAGTATGGACGAGTATTTCTTTGAGGATGTCGCTGGGTTCCCCCTGATTCCTTACATGGGACATGGAAACGGGACACCGAATCGAGGCGGCAAGGCTGTCTGTGACGCCTTGTTGCCCGTTGAGTACACCACCGGAAAGAACTGGGAAGCAGCGGACTTTGAGCATTCGTTCCCGAAGGAGGTTCAGGAACGGGTTCTTAGCCGATGGAATGCTCTGGGCTTCGATAGCCAGGCATAGTTCCTAGAATGAGTCGTCTTAACTGCATCATATTGATTGATATTAGATTAGATAAGGAAACTAAGAATTCTAGTAACTTGAAGAGCTACGCCATCTCTGCCAAGTGAGCAACCATGTGTTTGAAACCGCTTTGCCGGCTTCATTGGCGTCTAGTTTGACAGCTGAGATGCAACCTTGACTAATCCACCGATAAGGCCCATAGCCGTGACATCTCCGCCGGCACCTGCGCCTTGGAGAATGAGTGGTTTTGGGTATCGCTTAGTGTGAAAACTAATGATATTATCGCTGCCACTTACTCCAGCAAAAGGGTGAGTTTTATCGTAGAACTCCATACCCACTTTGACTTCACCAGATCGCAAGTCAATACTGCCTGTGTATCTGGGAACCTTACCCAGTGCTTCGCCCTCTGATTTTTTCTTGTCCATCTCCGAGTCAAAGTCAGGTAAGCGTTCCAGAAATAGATCAGGACTTTCCAACGACTCCAAATCTCTGGGAACAAGACTCTGGATTGGGACAGACGCAGCTGAGTCTACCGGTAATCCAACAAGGCGCGCAAATATAATCAACTTGCGAGCTACATCCATTCCGTTGAGATCATCGCGAGGGTCCGGTTCCGTGAAACCAAGTTCTTTCGCCTGCTTCACCGCGACTGACCATGGTACGCCCGCGCCATTGACAGGGGCGAAAGAACTGAAGATGGACGACATTGTCCCGCTCAAAACACCTTCGATTCTCATGATCTCGTCTCCAGCATTCAAGAGATCTTTGAGCATTGTAATCATGGGAAGACCCGCTCCTACAGATGACTCGATATACACTTTGGCACCCGTTGACGCAGCAGCAGAAAAAGTGTCTTGCCAAAGTTGATACGAGCCAGCAAATGCTTTTTTGCTAGGGGTGACGATGCTGATGCCGCGGTGTAAGATCTCTGGGTAAGCATCGGCGACTTGTTGCGTGCCTGTGTTGTCAAGCAGGATGGCCTTGTGTGGTGAGGCCGCCAGCTGGTCCAACAGTTCCTGCAGTCCCAAATATGACTGCTCACTCACTGCAAGACTCTCCATCACCGATTCGACATTCAGAGCGCCATCGAAGTCATATACAGCTTTCGAACGACTGGATATGAAGACAAGGTTCATTTCAGAAGTTGTAGGCTGTGATATGAGCCATTGTAGCTGAGGTAGCAGGCTTTTTGTGACGCCGCCCACACCTAACACGGGCGTTAGCTCTCAGCATTCATCCCCAAGAAGAAATGAGGTCAGATGCTTACCTAATATGGCGAGGTTGAACTTGGCAGGCGACATGTTTCGAAAGTTGTGATTGATAGTCGTATGCGAATGCTGTTTGTTCAAGTTTCATAAAAAAACGCACAAGTGAAGTGAGAAGACTAATATTATTTTGTGGTAAGCTTGTATACTAGTTATATATGTAGTTGATATTAGTTGCCCTGTAGGAGAATGCTATAGTAAGCATGCACAATGACGTGAATTCTGCATGCCATTTGAGATGCCTGTTACAGTTGGTAGCAAATGTTCAAGATGAGGGCGTTCCTTGGAATTGACAATGATTTCCGAGTTGAGAAAAACATACATAAGCTTATAAATCCGTAAGCGCCCCGACATCAGGGCTGTTATCTGATCGATGCACGTGTATGGACGGAGCAGCAAAAACTTATACCGTTTTGGGGTCATGAGCTTACGAATCTGTGGTGTTCCAAGAGTTGCTTGGCATCATGTTCTAGAACATTACCCTGTAAGCAGACTAACCTTAAAGTGGCAGTTGCCGTATATCTCTTTTCACGAGGACAATCAGCATTCGAGGATGTCAGGGCACTAAGCCTAATGCCGATTTTGCTGACAATGAAGTTGGTGATGGCTATCGGCTACCCCAAGCAGCTGTCTAAGCTTTATTGGATGGCAAGAGAGATTATCTGGTTGTCGGGGTATCGTGTATAATAGCTAAAGTGTATTGTGTATAAAGTGTCTTTGTTATGTTGCCTCAACTAATCTTCAATTAATATGAGTACTTTAAAGCAAGTGATGGCCATTGGTTGAGCTTGGAAGTTGACAGTCCTAAAGAAAAGTCTTTAAGTAAAGGTTCTGCGACGAGAACTCTGTAATTTTAAAGCCATGCATCGGAATGAAAGTGCCCTGGGATAGCATTTATTGGGGCTGAAAAACTTAAAGACGAAAGTGCCTTTTCATTTTGATGTAAGGTTACAACATATCTGGATGAAATAATCGCGCAGGGCGGAGCTTGACAAGTATCCAACCCTAACAAGACTTTGGGTTTCCGGGCAGAGGGAAGATATAGGTCACGCGTAAGGGTTAAGAAGATCAGACGCACTAAGTAAACTCAGTTACAACTTTGGGCTGTGGGGGTCATTCGCTGGCCAATACGGTCAGAAACAACCTGAATATTAGTTTGAGTTGTCTCATTAATCCAAAACCTCAATATCTGATCACCATTATGCCTGGCAACGTATGTACTGTATCTATCATACGTATCCAGACTTGAATCATGTGAAAACTGGAGTTTGGCTTCGAAAGTATGACGACAAAGAGGAGTGGAGCAGGACATCAACAAGCGAGGACATGGTTTAGATTGATACTCATGACTTGACGGCACGCTGATAGCCGTCCATTGATTTGACCTTTCGTCAAGTCTTTTGGCTCTGAGTCTAGGGTGGCTCAGGTGTCTACTCGAAGTTATTGAGGGACTTTGGTCATAGAAGCTGAGTTGAAATTATACAAAAATAGAAGCAAGATAATGTACATGCATGGATAGACTAGACTCCAGCTCTCCCCAGAGGATCAGCCGGACGGCAGACGGGACGAGGACGAGGCTTGAAGAACAACGGCTCCGGCATCTTGGCACCGCCGGGCCACGGCAGCACAGCCTCTTTGTCTTGAAGCTAAACCCCTTTATTTATCCCTACTTAGTTTTTCGCTTGTGCCGTTGAACCGCAAACAAGCTCAAAGCCACGTAATCCACCTCGAGCGATGCCGGACACAAGACGCGAGGTGCGCTTCTATTGGCTCCCCCTGCCATGAAACATGGTCTACACTCTGATGCTCTGACTCGCATGGGGTTTGGGCCCTGCATGTTTCGATGGTAAATCTCGCTTCCCTAATTTTCTGTTAAAGTGAGGCAGCTGAGGCTGATCTCGCTCGGTGTAATTCTCTCATTTCCATTGTCTATCGATAAAATGCATGTGTGGGTAGATGAATGGAGGATCACAATGTAATCTAGCCCAATACAGACAAAACATGAGATTTGACTACCTATCGTCTCGTTCTTTTAGACGCCTCCTTTCTAGGCTTACCACGTAGCAACACTGACGTAGCGCCTAGTAGCGCAACCCCAAGACTTCCAAACTCTAAAGGCCCTGGCCTAAATTTAACCCCTGGCCATCGGCCTGCCAGTCCCGAATATCGACGGTAGGACCCTTTAAGGTGTCAGATTTAGTCCTCTAGCATGCTAAAGTAATTATCGCATCTTGCCGTCCAACCGCTGGAGCCACGTAATGTTATCATTTCACGGAAATGCGGCCTTTGTGAGTGGAGCGACAAGATTGCGCCTCAGCTAGACCAATCCTAACCGCTTAATTACCCCGGACCGACTGTACGATACAGCCACTGACGAGGGGGTAGCTGCTTCTAGCCAAGAGCCTAGAAACTGACTAACAGCTACTCTACAACGTAGTATTCAGCAATTTTCGCTTGAGATACCGCCGTACGGCATGGCCAATCCGAGACTCCACAGCATAGCTGAACAGATGTTGATTCCTGTCTCGTATGAGCGAGCTCTGTAGTTGGCTTTCTCGTATTAGTATTGCTTACTCCCAGCCGTCTAGCCGAAGTTCCAAGCCTCGCTCGCTCGTTCCTCTGCTTGCCCAATTTGACTCTGTGAAGTTTGTTTGTCCAAACCATGAATACAGAATAAATATTAAGCTCGTCTGCCCACAGCAACGACTGATTTATCCCTGTATTTTTATTCGTCCAAAAACAATCTTTTTTCTCCATTCTTTTAGAGATCTGTATTGACTTTGGGGCAAAAGAGGATTTGAATCCTCAATACAACAGAGTGTTGATCAATACACAACAGAGTATTGATCAATTTATTAACAAACTTCACGTCTGGAAACTCTCACAGAAATCGCCCTATAAATACCCTGGTTTTTCTTTCTCAGATCTGGACTTCACTTCAATCATTCTCAATCATTCTACAACAACTAGACAACAGTCTTCACATCCAGACAACCATCTTCACATCCAAACAACTATCTTGACATCCAAACAACTGTCTTCACAACCAGATACTGCCTCTACAATGACGACATCCGGACAGTCACATCGGGTCGGTCTGCCCAAGATCCAGACCATCGAAAACACCAACCCTCTCTCCCACCTTCTCCCCTATGGCTCCCTAATCCTCACATCATGTCTCATCTGCATTGTCTTCATCGCCAACTGTCTCGAACGCTGGATCCTGCGCCTGGTCTACAAGAACGTGTACCCAAACCTGGAGTACAACAAGGATGAAAGACGACGCCGCTCCTTTGTCTACTTCCACGTCGGCGTCTTCATCCTCTTTGTCGTCCTATGTGCCGGGGCTTATCCAATCATGATATTTCTCATTGGTGACGCGAACTTCTCTACCCCCTACGCCAAAGGCAGCTCGGTCACAATCGGCGACTTCTTGCTTGTCCTTTCAGAGATTTACAGCTCGTACTACATCTTTGAGATCTGCTTCAGGACAAAGTTTTCGAGTCCCATCAGCATTGCCCATCACACCGGGTTGCTTATCATTACGCAGACCGCGTTGAGTCTCTTCGCCAATCACAACAAGCACCGTGAAGCTACTTTGGAGTTTTACATGTGCATGGTTTGGGGTATGTCGAGTTCTACTTTTACAAATGTGCTTGTTACTGACTTTTTGACTAGGAACATTTGATGTTGTCGTCGAATTGCCAATCTTTTTGTCGATGATCATCTGGCGAGTCAAGCGCGACAATTCGCTTTTGCTGTCTCGCATGGCCTATGGATGCTGCGCTTGGGCTGTGACAGGTGCGATTACCGAGTGCATCGTCACAATCTATCTCCTCAACCGGTCGTGGGATCGTTGGGGTCTCGAGTGGCGCGTCATCACTCCGTTGGTGTTTTCTCTATGGATCACCACCCAGTTCTACGGAGCGACTCGACTTTTCCAGATGGGTCGTGGTGAGGGACTGAAGCTGAAGGCCAAGAACGAATTGGAATCAGGTCTGGAATCGGGCTTGGAGTCGGGTTTGGAACGAGGAATATCAAAATAATTAATGCAAATTTTCACGTCTAGAGTTTGATAGAGTTGCCAAGAATTGATTCACACAAGTATCTCCAAAGTTGCCACTAAAAGTCTCCATTGCCCACTAGAGTTAGACCAAGATCTCAGATCCGTGTCCATCGATATGATATGTATGATTTCAGCCTTGGCGGGCCATTATAGCATAAGCCTAGCCTCTCTTGAAATGTCAGTCAAGATGTGTTCTATATCTGAGATAAATACTGGGAAGTGCACGATGCTTGAAGTGAAGAAGAGATCGCCTTTTCCGTTTTGAGTTTTCCTTATCAATCAAAGATCGCCCACAAAACTCTATATCAAGACACTAGAAATTATACTCTCTACACGTGCACTTACTACCAAATACTTTCTGTTGTCAAGTAAAGAGACAACTTTTTTCATTGGTGTAAGCTTGATTGATCTCGGATCAGATAAAGAAAAGCCACAAAACGCGTCGATTAATATTTAGGGCTTTATATCTCTTTTTGCACTAAAGTTAATGAGCGGTGTTGATTGCTGTTTATCCAATGACTTCTTGTCTATGCTGACAATCCCATCTGTATCTTTACTCTCTAAGCACTAGAATGACGAGTATGATCCTTTCTCAAAGAGAACATGAAAGAGTTCTCCTTTCTTTTCTTTCAATTTACCCCATTGATGCCCCTGTGTAGTAATTAATGCGAATATCAGGGTTGTGCTCATTCTCGACAAGGGGGTCCTTGCAATAGCGTATTCGTATACATACACTTGACCAGCTTCGGAGGTTTGTTGACCCGCTGGCCTGTCAGGCTATCTTAGACTCCGCATCGTAGCGATCTTCAAGAAAACCTAGCGAGAACTAGGTCACCGCCATGTTACCACCAGCTTTGGTCAGCGTGTACAGGGAGTACAAGAAAGACACCAACTCTATTGCATCATGGCTTGCTTCTACGGCTAAGGGATGCGGTTATCCCGCTGATCTGCTTTCCAAAACGGTCACCCCCAAGAAACCAACGTCCACACGACTCAAGGGTAAGGCTAGAGCAGCAGCTAAGAAGAAGGCTAAGGAAGCCCCGAAGGCTGAGGAAGCCCCAAAGGCCACGAATGAAAAGACCGTGCCTCGATATGTCATTGAAATCAAGGACTTCATTCCTCTGGCTGAATGTATCTCGTCATATAAAAAGCCGGCCCTTTCGATCCCATCAGCATTCTTCAATACTCTCAACAGGGTCATAGCGGTGAGGAACGGCTTTAGCGATAAGCTATATCGGAACAGCGTAAAGCCAGATCCTGCATCGGATTCCAGGCACTCTTACTTTGTTGGAATCCTTGAAAAGGTTCGCGAAGTGCTCAAACCATTTTCTGATCCGACTGTCTCTTCTGAGTCCGATGCAGTCGATACTCTGACCAACAAGTTCGATGGCCTCAAGGTGTATGAACCTTCTGAGGATTTCCTCAGTGCACCAGATATTCAACGGCCTGAGCCGGTAGAGAAAGAGTCGGCTACGTATGAAGTCGATCCATCGCAGGAATTCGACGAAGCCTTCATTGCTTTCTGCATGTTGTTGAAGGATCTCAATGATATTCGAGTTTTTATCAAGAAGATCTGGCGCGAGTTTGTCGCCGCAAATGATCCTCACGACGACTCAGCTATATTGGCCGTCGTGACAAACATAGCAGTTGAGTTCGGGAGAGGCATCATAGAGGAAGTGTTGCCCGTCTTCGAAAAGCACGGCGGTGCTAGAGGCATGGTGCAATCTTTTTTGGCGAATATCCCAAACGAAAAGGTGCGAATCTCAGATTCCTCTCAAGGAACAACCCCGGAGCTGGATGAAGCAATGTCCTACTGCTTCATTTTTATTTACGAGATCCTCGAGACCCTTGCCTTGGTTCCCTGGAGAGGCTGTACCGGCCATTATCCAGATGGAGCATTTGGCGTCGTTGACCCTAAAATAGACTGGTCAGACAAGTCCAATGACCAAAGGCGGCTCGATGAGCGCGCTATTACCACAGAGCTTTGGTACGAGGCTTTGGCCCTTGCTTATCACGTCCCTGATTACCCGTTCAAGGACGAATTTATTCGAGGTGTCAGGGAATTCAAGGAGACTAGGAAGATTCCCTTCAGTCTCGTATTCGCGGCCGAGGTCAATCTTGACATTCACCGTACTGTGGGCAGCTATGCTGAATCCTCTGTCATCGAAATTATCAACCTGCTCTCGTTCATGGGGAAGAATATGGATTCTAATACAAAATTTCATCGGGATATTCAAAACCCTCATTGGTCATTTGATGATCGACAGTGGCTGCGAATTACCCTGGAAGGCTTTGACTGGTTTTTGCAAGACCCCATCCACAAGGTGAAGACCATGGTCTTCCGTGATGATCCGGAGGCACTGAGGGTGCTCAATCAAGCCAGGCACTTTAGAATTTTGTTCAGATCACCAGTTATCGCTGGTCTGGCCTTGTACTATCATCGCGCAGAGTTTCACGAGGCTGGCCTTAAAGTTGCAAATGCCTGGGGCTCTATCATTCCTCTCGCACACTTATATAACGCCGCTGTCAAGGAGGGCCACCTTGATTGTCGATGGCCAGACATGGAACAGCTATATGAGATCTTTGGACACGAGCAGTTCTTTGTTGGGGGCCCGCCTGATAACAGATCCGACTATGTCACTCGCTTCATGCTGCAGATTGGCGTCTCTGCGTCTGCCTTTAGCAAGACGAGACACCAGAGAAAGAAGATGTCGCTCAATGATTTCTCACGAGCAGGTGCAAGATTTCTCACAAGCCGTGCCCCGATTCATCAAATCCTCCGGGATCAATACCAGAAGAATGCGGACCGGATGAACTGGACCACGGAGAGTATCAGCGAGATCCTCTCGCGTGCGGAATTGGGCAAAGGCAAGAATAGGAGCAGGGTACCAACAGCTGGCGAACAACTTTGCGTTTCACCAGCCAGTATACTAACATCACTCAAAGTGGCCATGCAAAAGGAGAGGGACGAGCTCATATTCCCCTACTTCTGGATGCATGGAGTAAACTGGAAATACATGGAGACAATATGTAGGCCGATGCTTTCCAAACTCTACGGGCCAGAAGCCAGCCTGAAAGAATGGGAGCTGCCTTTCATGATCGGTCATATCTTGGCTTCGGGAGACGATGGTGATGAGGAAGAATTCGATATTCCGTTGAGAAGGACCGCAGTTATGGTCGATGGCATGGCTATCACCATGTTGGGCAGTCTGCCTAGAATAGTGTTTTGATATTATGTTGACGAATGATCGCAATCTTGACCAGTTATTTGATGGCGATGATGACGAGCCTGAAGAGTGGTCAGCAGACGGTGAAGACAGGTTTCTTGAGTATTTTGATTGAGCTTCAGTCTATATTACCAACGCATGAATTACTCCGCAGACAGGTGGAACGTCATTAATTAACTTGTCGATAGAGTTGCATTTGACGGAGATAAGATATGTCCGTGTTACATTACATTAGCTGCTAAAAGCGTTACATACACAACCTGACCCCAACTGGGTCAGATTATCTGCCCTAAGGGACTCGGCGATTAAACATAAAATCCGAAATTGTGGAGAGTGTAAAATATATATCAAGTTTGTCAAACACTATGCATTAGCCTAAATCTACTAAACTAAAGTCATCTTCTTATTCGAATATTTCCTACCTGATATCGAAGCCATGTCTACTCCGAGTTTGACCAATACCCAGCAAGTCAGGGACTTGGTTGATACAAAACACGACAAGCCATATCCTGCGATCGACCCCACCACTGCAGAACTGCCAAAGGACTTTGTCGTGTGTATCATCGGAGCTGGAGGAGCCGCAGGAGCTGGACTGGCCAGGGCATTTGCCAAAGCAGGCGCCTCGGGTATGATCCTTGCTGCACGAACGCAGAAGACCTTGGAGACCACTACCAAGGACATCCATGATATCAACGCATCTATCAAGGTCGTTGCTGTCCCATGTGACATCAGTTCAAATGAAAACGTCGCCGAGATTGCCTCTGTCGTCAAGGATCAGTTCAATGGACGACTAGATGCTGTCTTTGTCAACTGCGGTTATTCAGGCCATATAATGAAATCTACTTTCATTGAAGAAGACTTTGAAGATGTACAGAAAGCCTTTTCCATTCACTGCTTCGGCACTTGGCTCGCTGCGCATCACCTGCTCCCCTTCCTTCTTGCAAGCAAAGGCAGTTTCATCGTCATCAATTCCACTTCCGCAATCAGCATTGCCGGCTTTGGATCTACATCCCACTATTGCACAAGCAAGCTCGCTCAGGCCCGCATGGTCGAGATGTTGCATACGCAGTACGCCGACCAGGGTGTTTTCGTTGCCAACATTCATCCAGGCGGGCTGAAGAGTGAATTCTCAAGAGCAGCATCCGAGGATCATCAACACCGTGAGTTATCTTCTCTTTCTCTGCGTGGCGTGAACTAATTGGGTATAGTTTTGAACGATCACCCGGATCTCGTGGGCGCCTTTAGTGTATGGTTGCTCAAGTCGCAGGGCGTGGAGGAGCGAAAAGGAGCGTTGAATGGGCGATGGTTATCGTGCAAGTGGGACGTCAACGAATTGCAGGAGAAATTTGAGAGCATTAAGGAGAAGGATCTACTCAGGTTCAGAATGGCCATTTAATGATGCTATAGGCAGACTTTTGAAGAGGATGGAAGGGATTCGAATATCCAGAATCATAAAAAGGTGGATGAGTTGAACCGCGTGTAGTAAACCAAGGAACCGCAGCTGGACATCTGTTCAGAAAAAGGCGAGCATATGAAGCCTTCTTTCTCTGGACTCCATCTTTGACAGGGTGTTAACTTCCATCCTTTTTAGCGCAAGGAACCAGTCAATATACTCTTGGCCCAAAACACTGTCTGCCCAAGTTCTGTCCTCCTCCAGTTCTTTTAGTGCAGCCGCAAGTGATGTCGGCAAAGGTTTGGTCAATCCCATTTTCGTCCTTTCCTCTTCGGAATACATCAAAGTGAATTCTAAACCAGTCAGTCAGTGTTTCTGCTCCGAGGGCTGTGTAGAACATACTAGTCGCGTTCTCAATCTGGAGAGGCTTTGGGTCAAGAATAGCACCAATGATACCGGCTACCATGGCATATGAGTTGGATGTTGCATCATTGATACGGATCTCCCAATGATTCTTGGTCACTCTCCGGACAGGCATATCGCGATTGTTATCGCCCCATCCTACAAAACCTCCAGTACACATTCTTCCGATGTTCACTCTCGCGTAGGAGTCGATCTGAGACATTCCCAATGCCATGAGTGCAGGGATGTGGCTCAATATTCCAGCCATAGCGGTATCTGGGTCCCAATCTTGATTTTCCGTGGTAGGAGTAGCAGAAATATGAATGTGTTGTCCACTCTGCTGACCTGCTTTTCCTTCATATGGTGTCGGATAAAACGTAGCCACGAGTCTATATCTGTATGCCACGTTTTGGATAAGTTCCTTTGTGTAGTAATAGGCATCGACAGCCTCGACGGGAGAAAGTGGCGGAAGGGCAATCTCGTAAGTTGATGTACCATACTCTTTGATTGCCTGTTCAGCTTCGATGCCGACTTCTCCGAGTGCACAAATGACTTCGTTGAGAATGGGCCATATTTTGGATCGAAGAGCGCCAGAAGTAAGAAAAGGTCCTGGCTTCGTGGGCTCGGCTGCCTCAAGGGACCCTGGAACAAGCAAACAGAATTCCAACTCGATTCCAACGAGGAAAGCCAAGTCGTGGGATTGTTTGGTCTTGTTTACCATAGTTTGTAAGTGAACTCGAGCATCAGTGTTCTGGAATTCCACGGTCCCAAAACAATGAGCGGCGTTACCGATTACGGCCGCATCATGCCGTGCAATCCGTAGAGAGGACAAGTCGGGCCAAATCTTTCCCTTTGCGCTGAAAGATTGCATGACCTTGGGGATGAACTCTGCGGTTGTAGGTACGCATGTGTCCAACGGAGAGCAATCCAAGTGGGAGTCCGAGTTGACGAGCTTCATGAATCTTGTGACAGGTAGCAACCTTGTTCTCGTAATGCCACAAATATCAACCCATTGCAAAATAATTACCTTGACTAACGGGTTTCGACTCACAAACTCCTCCAATGTTATCGCGGATTTTGCGCGATCTGTGTCTTTAAGGATCGTGGTCGGGATATTATTCATTATAAGAGAAAAAAAGGGAGCCATAATTAGACGAGAATTGAAACGAGTAGCTCGAGAGCCATGGTCTGGTAGGCTTGGGAGGATACTATTTATACCTGGTAGAAGTAATAAGGTTGTCTCGAGGTAATATCACAACCTTATTACCTAGAGACTATCATGCTACAAATGACGACGATGTGTTCTTTATCAAGGTTCAGGGCTAAAAGAGTCTTTTATACCACAACTTACAATGTAGCTCCAAATGACGTGATTGGTTACGCAGCTTGATTCGTCTGCGGCTGAGGCAGATTAGCTTGTGATGAAGTCGATCCGAAGGATCCGAAAAGTATGAAGCATAAATAGGTGTTAAAGGGCAAGCAGCACTAGGCCTTGTCGAATCAGTCCGAGGCTTTCGTCATGAAATCCAATGGTGAAATGTTATCATATAAAAGTTAAACAAAGGATCTCACCCCAACGTTGCAGTCGGATGGGTTGTTATTATCATTGAGCTATCCTCAATCTCTGTTTCAATTTGTCCCTAATCATTCCTGTACAAACTATCAAGCCACATAAAAAGCTTACTCAACTTCATCTTCAGGACTCGGTTCCTGTCGACCTTGACCTCTTTGAGACAGATCAGAGGCACCAGGTACATCCCAACCAATGACATACTTGGTTTTGCTAGAGATGTTTTGTGCCAAAGTATCCTGACCCTCCTTCCACTTTTTGTAATTCGCCCAACCAACTTGCATCTGAAGCGAGTAGTCGGCACTCTTAACTTTGCTCTTGTAGCTTGGGTCTGGTACATCTGGGTTCTTAGGGTTAAGCCCTTCGTCGAATGGTATACCAGGGGGTACGTTGCGGAAGTAGAGCATCACGTCCTTCCAGTCAAAATACTCCTTCGGCTCTTTAGCTGACTTTTTCAATGGCGGTACCAATTCGTAGATGCCCTCCACCTCTTTTCCCTTGGAATTAGGCGTAAATTTGCCGTTCTTCATTGGATGAGATGAGGCTGTTGAATGACACGAGGCACAAGCCGATATATAATTATCAGCCGGTCCATTCATGCGGCCATTCCAGCCCCAAAATGGCCGTTTGCCCCCTTCTCGCTTTCTAATCCTCTCAGCTTCAGGGCTGATATAGCGTTCCTTGGGTTTTGGATGCTCCTTCTTAGGCCCAATGGTTTCTTCATAGACCTTTTGCGTCAGCCAATGGTCATTGCCCCATTGGAGACCGACGAGAGTGAGCTTATCCCAGGGCTGTATTTTGCTCAATCATTAGCACATACTTCAAGTTCGTCGAACAAAACGATTACTCACGCCTTTTCCGGCTTGGTCTTTATTGAACATGTAGGTACCGAACACCCAACCTATCGGTGAACGGTCGTCAACAACAGCGAAGTCGACCTGAATCAGGCGGAGAGGCGATGCAAAGTCATTACGTTCCTTTCCGTTTTCCGATGATTTGGAGATGACCTGAGCTTATTGTTAAACCGATTACATAGATCTAAGCAGAGTGACTTACTGCATGCATCGTCGGGGCACCCTCCTGGATGGGCATCTGCTCATGTGTCGAGTCGTTTAGCAGAATCTGGAATCCTGTAAGTGCTAGTCTTGGATTGCTGTGCAAAGAGTCACCTTGAAAACACAAGTTCCGGTGGGGAACCTTTTGTTCTTAGAGAAGTCGGGATTATCTGGATTCTTCCACATATCACCAAACACGGTAGCACCTGGGCCATGTTAGAAGCGCCTAACAAACGTAGGGGCGATCATACCGGTGGCGTTGTAGAATCCAATTGCCCAATTCTGCAGCGGCTGATCCTGCGTGGCGGCGAATTCATGTTTTGGAGTCGTTCTCTCAAATGTGAAGCCATTGATGGGTTCACGCTCTGTACAGTTCGATTCTGGGTCGCGATAGTGCATCCAAGGAGCGTGGTACCAGCCTCGCACCGTGTTCTCATTGAGACGGAACCCAGTTTCGATATTTCCGTCGAAGCAATACTCTCTAATAGCTTCAGCATATTTTTCAGAATCCTTTTCGTAGTCTATCTTGAGCCACGGTGCATTCTTGCCCTCAAAGTCATCGCCAAGTCCGGGAGGGGGGATAAGCGGCGATGGAGCATGGGGGAGGGAGGAGTCGTCCTTGGATTCTTGTTTAAGTCGAGCTTTGAGAATATCAGAGGTGGGATAGTCGTTACGAATCTGCCACGGACTGAATCCGATGGGTGTTGGATGAATGGAAGAAGTATGGAACTGAACCTTTGCTTCCAGATCTTGCAATTTGCGACGGTCACTCTCAATCGAGTAGGCAGCAAATCCAGTCCCTCCAACTGCAGCACTTGAGGCCAACACCTGGACCCGAGTAAAGCTTAGGATAAACCGAAATGCCATGTTTTCTACTCGCCAGTGGATGAAAGGGAAAACATACAATAATAGGGTGCATGGGCTTGGTGCGAGTGAGTAGGTTCTTGAATGTCAAACCCTTACGTTGGCGGCGTTTGAGAGACCGGACTGGACCCCGGCGGCAATGATGAGGCTGAGACTGGGCTGGGAAAGGCCAAGCTGAACATTCACGGTGTGCATTTAATCATTCCCAACTATGGTGCCAAGAAACGGCTTCTTCAATGGCTCGGCCCGTCCATATGCATATCCCGAATCATTATCCCTTGTGGCGTCAATGTGGCTCGCTGATATGAGAAGGATCACTACTGTTTATGTCCAAGTTTGATCCAGAGGTCTTGTAGCGTAAAACACTATTGGCGATACAATTGCGGCTGAACTGATATCACATTTCAGTGAATGTGAAATGACTAATTATGGGTATCCTGCAATTGGTTGGTTGATGAGACAAAGGAACTTCTTTCAGTGCCCATATCGGTAGTTTAGTTTATAACGCCGAATCTGCATTCTAATAGGTCTTGAATACTCAGTATGTGACACTGTTGACTCGGGTTTCACAAGCATTCCAGGCTCTGCCCTTTGCATTTGAGAAAGGTGTAGCGTGGCTTGGAAGAATTCTTGTACGAGGTACCGGCTTTGCAAACAGTGCAAGTGGTCATCATTCCTCGTGATGAGATGTTTCATCTAGGTGCGAACAGGCCTTTCGCATGATGATTGTCTGAAGTAATGGCTAATGATGGAATTTCCTCCAACCAAGTGCCTGGGCATCTGTCTTGTTCTCATGTTCATCCGTGAATCATGCAGATGGGAATAAAATAACAAAGTTACTGTCTCTGTTCAGGCGGAAAGACGCGTGCAACAAACCTATCACGGATAAACAAAGAAATACCAGCAAACAAACCCCAAACAAGATGAACAATGAAGAACGAGGTAAGAGTGAATCATATACCTCTTAAGACTATAAAAGAGCCATTAGTCCCAAGATCTTGGCAAAACCACCAGCTTCATCGGTAGTTCATCCATCCTAAATACTATAGCACTTACTCTCACCATTCAGTATCAATATTATTGAGAGTTTCTAGAGGCATTTGCCAACCACTCTGTCACTAACGACACACATTTGCATTCATCACATCTCACGACTGTCCAAATGGATCCTTCTTATTATTCTCTCATCTCCGCTCCCTTTTCTATCCCCTCTTCACCCAACGAAGACAAGAAGGGATATCTGCCTCCAACTAACTTGACTGGAGAAGGGCCTGAGCTTCATCAATGCGCCAAGGTACGTTGCCAGTGTCGAGGCTGCGGAGGCTGTGGTAAACAAATCTACTGCATCTCCAGTCTTCAGTGCTACTATTGCTACTGCAATTGCCCTGTCTAAGGGGTTCCATTTTTAATGGACTGTTGAGTAGAGGAGATGTGATGTCGCCGGGGTGTATCGGTGTTTTCACGGGATTAAGGTTAGGATGCTATAGAATATCGGGATGATATAGCTGGCATATCCCGATGTATAAGCAAAAAGAACTATATTGACACATTTTGGCCCCATGCCTTTCTTCGCACGTTTATTCCCACGTGGCGGTGTTGTATGTTAACATTCAGTCTGCCTGATCTATTTTGGGTCCGGTCTCTGCCCTACGTGTCAACGACTTAAGTGACATCCAGTCTTGAAACAAAC
The DNA here is from genome assembly GCA_013623715.1 of Fusarium verrucosum. Classification (NCBI taxonomy): domain Eukaryota; kingdom Fungi; phylum Ascomycota; class Sordariomycetes; order Hypocreales; family Nectriaceae; genus Fusarium; species Fusarium verrucosum. Next base: position 1,661 of record JABFFJ010000443.1, on the reverse strand, counting down.
CCCTGTTGGCCTTATGCTGGCAAAGCCACCAGGACACTGACAACAGGCGGCAGTGACATGTTAGGGAAACTTCTAAGCCTTACAATGGTCACGTTCTTGGAAGAAAACCTCTCTTGGCGCTAACTGACATTATGTACTGCGCCTCGCTCACGGTGTAGGGATTCGATGCCAGGGCCCCCAGTCGTGAGGCGGTGGTGTCTCGAGATAGAACAACCAGTGATCCAAAAGAGCGCAGTCTGGGTGGTTTTGTAAAACAGAATTGTATCTAGCTTGTCATTAATTACACATTCACTTATTTCTCTTCATTTCGAGCTCTTTATTGTCCTTCTTCATCCACAATGTCATAGATGCCAAACCTGCATGCCCCACTAGCATGACGGGAAGCTAACTCCAAGACCTTAGGGCTGACATCGGCGAACCATTTAAATTCAGGGTATAATCTGACAGGATTCAATTAATTGGGCTATGTTCTCTCTGAGGCTGTGTGTTACCACTGACCAGAGAAACGGACGATATTTTAAGAATCCTGGACCTAGAAAAATTCATGTCATCATGTCTATATCTGCTTGTGTTTCGACTGAAGTTTATTGTCATTTTTCCTGTAATCCCTTGACGCTAGAATACGAGACTTATCAACTTTCAGATACGTGATTTCAGATTATATTGACCGAAATGGCTTCTCGGCGCCCCGATCCTTCTCAATACCCCACTGGTTGCACGGTTCTGCGCATCTTCCAGGCTGTCCTGGGCATAATCATCACCGTTGTCACTTCTTTCACCATCAGCGCTGTGATTTTGCCTGGTAATTGCTTACTGATTGCGACCGTATGTCTCACCTTAACACCTAAATCGATTGTCAGACTGACCATTTTGATTTTGTCTGTAGGGTTCTGCTTCACTCCTGGTCTCATTATGGATGGCCTTTGCGCACATGTTCTCCAGTCGTCTCTTCAACTTCCTGGCTGCCATAATTCTTGATACGATCCTGACCATCTTCTGGATCATCTCAGTCGCCGTCCTTGCTGCACAAACAGCAGTCTTGTGGGCCCATGGCTCTGATTACTGCGAGAATAATAAGTGTCCGGATAACGTCAAGTCTGTGACTAGCTTTTACGGATATCTTTTCGTTACTTGTTGCGGTCTTGGAGCCCTTGGATTGTGAGTTCTCGTGAAATCGGAAGACTGAGTTCTTGTAACTAACAATTCCCAGCTTGTTTTCGTGCATTTGTCTTGTCTTCCATGGCGTAGTGAGCTGTCGCCAGCACCGATACAACGAGATCGGCGTGAATAAATCCGAACCGATTTATGTCGGGAACAAACATCCTCAGGACCCGACTTCGTATCGATCTTTAGCATAGGATAGACGCCTGTATTATATTTCAAGTTTAACAATACTAATAATGATTTTTAATATAATTATAATATCTAATATCTGGATTCTTTAATCTCGTGTCTATTGAACTTGTGAGTATGCTTACTAAATAATAATAAGATAGCGAAGTCCGAGCTATGTCTATTAAGAAATACCTCGATAGAGCGCTATTATCCTGCTATATAATAGGTATTTTATAATATATTATTCTTAGCTTACCTAGGATATATTTAATTATATTTTAGACTTTAATATATAATTAGTATTTAATAAGGTCTTAGAATAAGTA
>JABFFJ010000442.1:0-28015 GCA_013623715.1 Fusarium verrucosum | reverse complement strand
AATATTAAAAAGATTAAAAGACTATATTAAATTAAAAGGAAAAAAGACTAGCTATTAAAGTAAGCTTTAGTAATTTTAAAAATATATATTTTATTAAATTAGGAATTAAATTAATATTATTATTAATTAATTATAATAGAGGGTTTTGGTGGTAGTAAGGACCGACCGGTTATTTAATTTGGAACCCTGATGCTTGGACAAGCCAGGCCGATCTACCTGTTGTTCCATTCCAGCATGGCCACCACAGAAGAGACCGGGAACTTTGATGGAGATTGAATAAGGTTGGGATCGTATATTAGCCTGTTCCTGAGACTTGAAACAAGGAATCCAATGGAAATCTAGACGCGGAGAGAACACTTGATCGACCTGCATAATCGTCTGCAACGAGACATATCCCAATAAGACTTATTACAGGCGCAAAGCCTCATGTTGATACCCGGACGTTACGTTGGGGTTCGGTGTCACTACCTGCGGATCAGGGTCCAGGGTTGGTCTCGGCGCCATCTGGGGAATGATTTCTCGGATCCGGAGAGCTTGGTCTCAAGGAAGGGCGTTCTTAGACATACATACTTTGTACCTTGCCATGGGCTTTCAAGCCCCAGCCAGCCAGTCGAGATGCGTTGACTCAAGTTTGTGCTCGAATTGTGTTCTCGTCTCTCAGGCCAGACCACGACGCTGAGCTGTCGATCGTGTCCGAGTGTCGACAGATGTGAGTCCTCGAGCCGAGTATATCAACAAGGGTTAAGCGAGGGTGGCGTTATCGTCACATCTCAGAAGGACTTCTCAGCTTGAAGCCTTCAGAAGAACCACGCTTCCCGTCATCGAGTGCTCAGAGAATATATCTAAGCTCATGTTGTATGACTGGCATATTGTAGGTCGTAGTGTCAGCTTCGGTGACAGATATCGGCAACGACATGAATGACAAATGAGAAGAGCGGATGTGCCTTGCATTGTGCATTGGACAATAATCTCAGCTGGCATTCGATGACGTTCAGTGGCGCATTTGAAAGTGGGGGAAACGAGCGAGTGAGTCTGTTTCTGTGCTGTATGTTTCTACAAGTGGTGGCCATGTGGAAAGCAGCATAAGGTCTGGTGGCACGATGTATCCACCTATCGAAATGTCGCTACGTCGTAGTTCATCAGCACACACGGTTGAACCTGGCAAGATATCAAAGCAAGTGCAAGGTAACTCCCAGCTTCCCTTGCCTGCCCTGGCCAATGGGTGGAAAAGCGCCAGCACAGCACTTGGGACTGGATCCTGGGGTGATGTAGTGAAGCGCGTGAACACCAAAAGGCCCTGGAGACGAGTAAGCGATCGGCAACTGGGACCATGATGATACTGGGTCACTGAGATCTGTCTTAAACATGCAAAGATGGGTTGTCTCAAATGAGAGACAAAGACAAAGACCCTTTGTCTGTGCTCCAAGGACCGTTTCGTGCCGTGCCGATGCCGATGCCAATGCCGTGTCGTGTTTTTTTCTGTCATTTGTCTGTCTGCCTGTCATATTATTGTTGTTATTACCATCGATCTTCAACACCAATTTAAAGTAAACCTCAAAACAACGCCGGGAAATAAATTGACTGCCTGCCCTGCGTCCTGACGCTTTGAACCCAGTTTCCTTAACTAGAAATAGTCTACCCAACCTAACCAAGGCTCCTGTACCTTGGACCATCCGCTCCTAAAACGTTCCCTGTTCCGAGGCCGTGGCCCGGTTCCAGCTCTTCCCCCTCTTTATACCAGATTCGACATTTCGCGCATCCCAACTTGACGGTATCGAAACTTTGATATTCTGTGTTTCATTCCTGACGCCGCGTTTCTTGGGCTTGCCGACTTGTGGCTCTCATCTGGGTCAAAGGCATTATCCGCATACGCACCCACTCTTCCACCACGCCGCCGTGTGTCCCCTCCAGCGCGCTGTAGCGCATCCTCTCCCGAGGCCAGACTTGTGTGCTGCCCCTCAGACGTGCAGCAAAGATATCGACAGATTGGCCTTTCAACAGCTGTCTTGCAGTACGGTAACTGTGCTACAGTTTCTGTTTGTACAGCCCATACTACCTAGGTAGATTTCCCGCTTGCAGGTGGCATGCATGCCTGTCCCGTTTGTGTAAACGTCCTTGGCTGTTCTGACTGAAGGCTGGTCGAGTAGAACTAACATGATGTGTTTCCAATAGGTTTCGAGTACTCCGTATTGCTTCAGAATAGCGTCCCAGTGTGTGCCTCGAGTCAAGGCACAACAACAACAGACCTCCCGTTTTTACCGTTCTGAGCATTTATTGCCTGGTACTAATTGAAGGCATCCATTCCAATTATTCGACTTTCTATCTCACTCGACTTTACTACAGTCAAGGGACGCAGAGCGCTTGCTTGTGTCCGCAGTACCTGCGCGTCCCTCTCGCTAGCCAAGGTGCCACCAATTGGATATTAAACCCAATCCATTCCGTTGGTCCCTCAGGCACGGCACGGTTCGGTACGATACGGTCGGTACAGTGCAAGCCTCGTCAGTACAGTAAAGGTACGGCAAACTCGTCTCGCCTCGCCTCCCTCTTTTGTTAGCATTTTGCGTCACCTTTAGTGCCTTCTTGTCTCTCGTCGGTCGTTACTCAGACCACAAGCGTTTTCATCCCTTCTTCATTCTCTCCCGTCCAACCGGCCACAGGTTTAAACCCCTGCTGTAGCTACCCTACCTTACCCAAACAAGCTCCACGAGTTCTTCACTCCCTGCAAGGATTTGGCCCCCTCCAACTGCCTACCATCTGTGCTGTTGGCATAAGTCAATCCTGTCCATGTTTCTCTCTACCACTCAGCCTAGTCGCTGAAGTTGCGATCATGCAACCCAATCACTCTGATCCAGAAAATGCTCACCCAACTACAGGCATTGCTACCTCTGACCCGTACTCCGCAGCCAGCTCGGCTTCCCTAGACCCCAATATCGAAGGCGACTGCGATCCTTCGGCGCCTGCCAACGGCCATCGAGACTCGGTCGGTTCAATCATCGACGATCCCTTTTTCCAGACATACGATCCAGCAATTCAAGCCGCTGCGGTATCCGAGGACGAGGATCGATCTGATGGAAGTTCGCTCTACCAATCGCTAGACGACGAGAACCACGAACATCTTTTTCACGATATAAAGGGGCACAACTTCGGCAACGCGACCAAATCAGCAAAGCGCAGAAGCCGCCGCGAACGAAAGAAGCCCAACCCGGACAGCGATGATAACGAATCAAACCAACACTGGCCGCCTCCTCGTCGAGATTCTTTGACCGCTACGCCCTCGTCGTACTGGGTATGTAACCATCTTTTATCACATGTGGCCCCACTCAAGCTATCGCGGGGCAGCATTGCTCAACAGGCGAATGGACTTTCGGTTTATCGAGGCAGTTTTGTGACAGACGGCTGACCACAGCTTCGCGCCATGCAGGACCAAACATCATCAACCATGGAAAGTTTCAACATTGCCGTCATCGGTTCCACCGGGGTCGGCAAATCGTCCTTTGTCCAGCGGGTCTTGGGCCTGTCTCGACCACCTATCTCCAATGCTTCCAGTGTGCGCATGCTGGTTGACAATAACTCTCATGCCGTAACCTTACTCGAGCTGGACCTGGAGTACTTCGAATTGAACCCCACGCAGCCTATCCAATGGCCAAAACAGATCAATGGGCACATCGTCCCTCGCGTCGATGCTGCCCTTATATTATATGATGTCACAAACCATGAATCCGTGCGTGAGCTACCTCAAACTTTGGGTACGAGATCTACTCCCTCGAATTGTACGAAGCTGTACTAAACAATCAACACTAGCGGCTCTCACGAACTCTGGCCTGCCTGCCAGTTTGGTGGCTTGCAAATGCGAGACCCCTGATGGAGAATGGCAGGTTAACGCCGAAGCCATGGCCAGTCATCAACTCTTTAAATCTTGTGTTTCAACCTACAAAATCTCCTCAACTGACACTGAGGTTGCTAAAACATGTCTTCATACCATCCTGAGGGCTGCCATAGCGCACCGGAGAGGTAGGTACACAAGGGAGATATTGCCCGTAAACACTTACTGACTGCTGATTTAGAAGAAAATGGCGAAACATTCTCGCGCAGGAGAGCGCAGTCAGCTGCTAATTTGGAAGCTCCTGATGGGGGCACCGGGCGTCCCATTAGCCAACATAGCAAGCATAGCCGAGCGAGCTCCGATTTTTCCTTACTTAAGGGATTCGCCAATCCTGCGACCAGCGAAAACATTCGAGCCCAGTCATCTCGTAGCCCCAGACCAGGTCATTCCGCCGGGTCCAATCCTGAGGCGGGAGAACTAGGCCAAGCACAAACGCTCAACAACATGTTGAGGAGCCCTGGCATTCGATTAGACAAGCCGAGCACCGATTCATTTTTAGATGTGGATGAGTCCGACGCAGATTCCTATCGCTACTCCGATGACATTCCAATACTTCAAAGAAATGACGACAGCATGCTGGACAAGCAAGCTAAGATGATAGGTGTAACGTTTGACGAGCTGGTTGATCGTCTTCTTGCTCCTCGCTTGACGAGAATCGACAACAATTTCTCCGATGTCTTCCTTTGTCTTTATCGCAAGTTCGCAGCTCCTGGAGAGCTCTTCACTGCTATTCTAACCCGACTGGACAAAGTGAGGGACGACAAGACAGCGCATTATCTTTCCAAGACGGCTACGCAACTCCGTATTATTGAGGTTGTGGCTAAATGGGTGTCGCTTTATCCCGGTGACTTCGCTCGCCCTCAAACGAGACGGAATCTGGAGGAATTCATCAGGCACCTCAGCACGGAACCGATCTTTTCAATTGCTGCACAACATATGCGACGCCACCTCCAATTCAATGTTGTGGAAGATGACGATACAGGTTGGGCGAACTCAGATGAGATGAGCGATAAGGTCGCGAGCGAGATTCTATCAAAGGACATGAACGAGCTATCATCGGGTGTGAGTGTGTTGACAGTGGAATCGGATACAGATGGTAGACCATCTGGAAGCTCGGAGGTTTCTCTGGCCGACAGAAGTAGCAGTGTCTCAAGCCAGGCGCATTTCCATTCGTTTGAAGATTACGAAAGAGCGGCGAGTTTCCTGGAGCCTACGGAAAACCTGCCCATGAACAAATTCCGCTACCATATCTTCATGGATATACCCGATGACGATGTTGCGGATGAGTTGACCAGGATCGATTGGATCATGTTTTCCTCGATACGTATCCGCGATTTTGTTCGACATGTCAGCTTATCCGCTGCTCAGAAAGAGAGATGCAAGAGTTTACGGAATGTTAACCGGATGATCAACCATTTCAATCATGTCGCCAAATGGGTTGCGAACATGATTCTACTGCGGGAGAAAGCCAAGCACCGAGCACTGATACTGGAGAAATTTATGAATATTTCACTCAAGCTGCGGCAGCTCAATAACTATAATGGACTGGCAGCTATTCTGGCCGGCGTGAACGGAACTGCCATTCATCGATTAGCTCAGACAAGAGCACTGGTACCAGCTGAAGTGCACAAGAGGTTCGCGCGGCTGGGTATATTGATGGGGACTCAAAAGAGTCACTTCGCCTACCGTTTAGCTTGGGAGAACTCATCTCTTCCCCGAATTCCTTTCATTCCTCTTCACCGAAGAGACTTGGTTTCAGCAGAGGAAGGAAGCAGAACGTTTATTGGTACGGATGGAGACCGCATTAACTGGAAGAAATTCGAGGTTTTGGGAGAAGTCCTACTTCCAATTATGAAGAGCCAGAGCACATCTTACCCGAATCTGACCAAGCACGACACTGCGAGAGAACTGATTCTGGGTTGTCGGATGCCAACAGACGAAGAGGTGAGTCTTTCTGCCAGTTGTGTGTTAAAGATATTGGCTAACAGAATTAAATAGGACATTTATCAACGAAGTGTCCACGTTGAGAGCGGCTCAGGGGGGTTCGCTGAGCCACCCAAGAAGAAGTTCCCATGGTTTGCAAAGTAATGTATTAATCAATCGCATGGAGTTTAAGGAGCACGCATGTGCATTTTAATTACGGTTGCGAATACTATGGGCGCATTTTATAGACATTCTGTAGCTTGATCGTTGGATATGTACAGGCGACGGTGTACCTCAAATTATGTAGCTAGGGACCAGTATATCTTGGATATCCGTTCTGAGGGATAGCGGTTTGGTTACTGATATGGGTATTGGTATTCCATTAATTGAAGCCATCACATATTAGGTCACTTGCCATCTATAGACTGCCTGCCTACCTGCCTGCCTAGTAGGTAGGGATGTGTTTCACCCAATCGCTCCTTCTTGTTTGCTGTTATGCTTACCACCCACCATTCGGAGTGGCCAACTCCTTCCTCCACGGCAGGTACAATAATCGACATAACATTCACCGACGACAGCATTCTTCTCGCACCCCTCACACTCAACGCTCTACTCGACATCCATTCAAGGATGGAGCAACAATGTCCTGCGCACTGCCACTCCCGACGGTTCGTGCAGTTGCAAAGCAGTCAAATCTCGAACTGACGGCATCACCATCGTTGACCATTGACATTCCCGATGGCGCACAATCTATTGCAACAGTCAGCGATCTCTTTTCGGCGATTAAAGATGCTCATCTTTGGATCACTCGGTCTGGCGCTTGTTGCATCGAAGTTTCCATCGCGGTAAATGGCCATCAGATCCTAGAAACCTCACGCCTTGAGAGTATCGCCGAGACAATCAGTGGCTGCGAGGTATACCAACCATACTCGTAACAGCTTGATCGAGCATTAACTTAATAAGCCAGATTTGGGATCGTCTAGGCATTTGTCTCGAGTTCAACAGGTTGTCCACAGTTCAGCTACCAGGACTTTTATCCTTCTCACTACAACATCCGGACCTCTCATCAGCCCTTATAGCTCCGGCCTCAGCGTGGACAACTCCGTTTCGGACTTTGCTACTACCGATCGATGTTCGCAAGGTCGTCAAACGACAAGAACCCCTTAAGAAGTCTACCAAAACAACTAAGCGGCAGAAGAAGAGCCATGTGTCGAATGAGATAGCAGAATTCCGCCCCGAAAGTGATTTGTCGGAGACTCTGGGGCCAGCCGACCAACAAGCTATTGAAAGCTTCGTATCCAATCTCAACTTTGCACGGAATAAGAATAGAAATTCGCCTCGTTTTCATTTCAGGGGTGAGGGCGGTACTTGCAACAATGCTTTGGAAGAACTGCACTTGTCATGCTTAATAGACATACTCTTTGAACAGTTGACTTTGGCACCGGAGAAAACGTATAGGGGCTATGATGTTTGGGGCTGTGAGCCAAACTACTGTCTTACCAAACTGGCGCCCGGTGTCTTCCATATGCCCTATCTCAAGGTATGGTTCACAACAAGCATCATCTGTTTCGGCGTCTAACAGCAGAAGTAGAGCCTATCCGACCGCGCCAAACTACTACCAGTCATCGCTACATCCTTGACACGCATGCGGCATGCCGAATCCCCTGCACTAAAACAAAAGGTGACTGATTTGCAGCTGTTTGATGAGCCATTCGCTCATTTCCACGCCGAAAGAGGTTCTGTAGACATGATGGAGAAAAAAGCCTAGGAGGTGCTTCTTACACATGTACAAAGACCCCTATTGACAAACAGAAAAAGGAGTAAAAGATCAATACTCCCCATTACGAACGTGCGCGATTCAGGTTTGGAGTCTATCATTGCAGAAGATCAACAGATGATTGAAACAATGGAAGTAAATGTGTTGGGAATGGGCGAATACGCAAAGCAGGAGAGTCGGGAAAGTGCGGCGATGGACGTGAGCTGGAACGCCATGGACAGTTCCCGTGTCATTGTGAAGGATGACGACTTCTACGAAGCAAATATGAGTCCAAGTCTTGACCTTGTAGAAGCACACCAGGTTTTATGGAACGACTTTGCCAACTGTCCAACCTCCATATGTTGGCCCAAGCAAGAATTTACCGAAACAGACTGGGTTATGGATGGATTTAACACGACGAAACAAATGAATAGAATGCCGCTTGGACAGAGTAACGGTCATATGGCTTGGATGGAACAGAGTGAAATCTTAGCAACAGGACGAGAGACAACAAGTGACCCAGCCAACTTCCAGAGTCTGGACCACTGGCTCATTTGCGACAACGAAATGTAACATGGACTGAGGTCTGAAGGCGGAAACGTATCACTCGGAAATAACAAAGCATTTGAAAAAATGGCCAAAGTTCGACGGTGTCGTGTAGAGATTTATATATTATAGTTGTCATATGGTAGAGCCAGGTGCCTTGTGAAATATGAGTCTGTCTGATAGAAGTCGTGAGGCGAAAGTGCTGTTGAATCTAAGTCGATGAGTCGATGAAGATGTATCTGAGGTCCATGACCTGAGGTGAAGAATTGGTTTGAGAGTGCCGAGAGCATAATGTGCGTTCATTTGCTTGGTTTCGCCGCCTTTGCTGCTTTCTTCTTATCCTTCTTGTCCTGTTTCGCTTTGCGCTGTTCAGGCTTCATGGTGGCATAGTGGATGTACCAGAGAAGGACGATTTGCAGAATGACAGCGACCAGGACAACCAGGAGGATGGTGAAGATGACAGGTTGATCGTTGAGGACAGCGACAGCCTCATCTGTTGCTCCGATGGAGGAGAACCAGTCGAATTGACCCATTTTGAAGTGTAGAGTCGAGATCAAGGATAAATTGGCGTCAAATTAAGGGTATTGTTGACGAATGAGTGTTTGGTTAATTTACAGAATGAATAAAACTGTACAGTGCGCCAGTCACGTACAGGATAAGAATTGAAGACAATATGTCGATGGAAACGATTAAATAAACCAAACAGAGAGAGATCGAGGTTGATATGAGAAGGGAAGAGAGTTAAAGTGGAAGACGGGAGACGAAGCACATCTAGCAGAGGTAAAACGGCCCACAGTGGGTGAGGACGGTCGAGGACCCCTAACGATGACTTGGCTTCCAGGGGTGTTACTGAGACGTTTCACCTTGTAACAAAAGTCGACTGATGTCACGATGGTTTACGATTGGCTATGATGACTTGATATGTCGAAAGTGAGAGGAAGCAAGCGCTAAATATTTAAAGAAATGAAGATCCAGTGATGCTGAATTAAGCTGCCTAAATAACAGGACTGATTGTGGCATTATTGGGATGAAGTCAATTTATCTAAGTACGTACCCACCACGTGATTATGGCCAGACGACTGTATCTTGGTTGACAAGAGCGAGGTCTCTTTTGATTGGCTCCCGCTGTTCCTCAGCCACTAACCGTATGGGGATCTTGTCAATTGATATCCGTCCAGTTCCTGGGGCCCAAAAAAATCTCGAGCTGTGAGAGAGGTACAAGAGAAAGAGACAGAGAGAGAGAGAGAGCGCACAACACGCCAATAAACCCGACCTCCTCCTCCTCTCTCGACGTTGGCCCGTTCTCGAATTGATTCCTTCCGCCTTCTGTCGACCATGAGCGTCGCACGTCCAGCGCGTAACCTCCTCGGCAGGTGCATCGCCTCATCTCGAACCGCCTCAGTCACCATCCCCGCCGTACCATGCAGTCAATTCCATAGCACAGCGCCCAGGCCGAAGCGAAAGACCCGATTTCGAAATGTCACGGCTCAGGAGCTGGGTTTGGTGAAGGAGTCGGGTGAAACCACCCCGGCTATGGACAAATACAAACAGAGCATGTTTGCCGACTTGTCCAAGAATGATTTGGAGAACCTAAAGGCCCATTACACGCCAGAGCAGCTCGAGGCTATTGAGCTGGGTGAGAAGGCTGTTAACCCTGAAGATATGATCATCCAGGGTCGGTTCCGTGACGATCCATACAAGCCCGACTACGTCGAAGACTATACAGTACTTGACCCCCGCTACGATATTAAGCCTGAGATCCAGGGCACCCCGAGAGAGGTGAAATGGCCCGATAAGAACGAATGGGTCGACAACTACGGAGAAAGAATGATGAAGATCACCGATAAGAAGACAAGCGACCAACTCACTCGAGCCATGGTCCGGGCATTGAGGCGTGTGAAGGAGAGCAAGGGCGAGGACCTGATAGATCTGACTGAGGAGGAGCTCAAGGACATTGAAAAGGATCCGGAGCTTATCAAGCGCTACATCATCGCCGAGGACGGTCCTGAGCCCACCGCCAACGACAAGGGTCCTGAATTCATGACCCGCTCTCAGGCTGAGAAGCTGGACGAGGCTGTTGACGAGGCATGGAAGTCTGAGCTTGACAAGATCGTTGATTTCAGCAGCCAGGCTGAAGTCGAACCCACGAATATTGAGCTCATTCAGGACGGCCCCGCGGGTGTTGACCGCACTTACACAGCTGAAGCAGCTGACCTGGGCAAGGTCCCCGGTGTCAAGGGTTTGTACAAGACCGCTGTTGACCCCGAGGATGAGGGTCAAGATGATTCAGGCAAGTTCCAAGAGATCAAGCGCCTGACAGGCATGACCCTCAAGGAGATTAACTCGCTGGTCACAAAGGGTCTTGTGACTCGTTGGGTCTCCAACCAGACTCGTCTGGGCAAGGTCCGAAGCACTTCTGTTGTAGCCATTGCTGGTAATGGCAATGGTCGTCTCGGTCTCGGCATTGCCAAGTCTACTGAGCCCGGTGTCGCTGAGGAGACAGCTTCGATGTTGGCTATTCGCAACATGAAGCCCGTCCGTCGATACGAGAACCGCACCATCTACGGCAATATATCTTCCAAGATCTCAGGCACTGTCGTTGAGCTGATGGCTCGACCTCCTGGTATGTGCTTACCCGTCGCCCTTACCTGCGTACGTATACTGACCAACTTCCTCGCAGGCTTCGGGCTCCGCTGCCCTCACCGTATATTCGAAATGTGTCGCGCCGCCGGCATCCACGACATCGCTGCCCGCATGCCCCGGTCCAAGAACCCCATGAACTCAGTCAAGGCGGCGTACCAAGCGTTGACCAACCAGCCGGATCCCGAGCAGATCGCCATCGGCCGAGGCAAGAAGCTTGTGGATGTGCGCAAGGTGTACTATGGAGGAGCTGTATATTAAATGAACCCACACTCACACGAACCACTTGTATCACCAAAATATCATGTATCTGTAACTTGTTAATGGAGGGTTTCTCCCCTGACGTCCCTGATACGGTAGAAAAAGTAGACGGTGTAGCACTACTTGGATATCAAATGTCTTATTATCATGTGAAAGAAAGAAATGTCGTTTCGCGTGTCGTATTTTGCTGGGTATCAGTCCTAGTCTCTTCCACCATAAATGCATGCCTTGGCCCCTTTCCTTTTCACTTTATTGCGCTGTCGATCCGTCGCCCCAGTCAATCTCCTGCTGCAAGACTATGCTGTAAACACTGGCCTTGAGAAGCGTAAAGGCCAAGCTCGTCTTGCGCTCAAGCTCGCGAAGGCCATCGAGGATTTCTGTACTGGGGTTCGAAGCGAGATGTTCGAGGATAGTGGCAAGCTGCGAGTTACATTAGTCCTTGAGTTGCTTGGGAGAATGAGGAAGGGGGATGTATAGACACGCACTTTATTCATGTTGTCGGCCAGTCGTTCGTACTCGTCCAGAACCTCTTGCTCGAGCGGGGTGAGCTCAGGAGGGTCGAGGAGACCTCCAGCCTGAGTCTGATCCATGGTTATTTATTTCGCCAATTAATTGGACGAAAAAAAGAACCAGCTGTGCGGAGTTCTCGTGGTCGTTAAGTCTTGGGTCACGAAGTGTATGTTTATTCTAGACGCGGTTGCTGGAGGGGCATTTCATGGCTGATAAGATATTAAAGGTGGAGCCCACTGTTGTCCACCTCTCCCATTCATACAGACTACCTCTATACACTACCTCCCTATCTATCACTTCAAAACATCACAAACGCAAGATCAATGTCGTTTATAATATTGATTCATACATTCTTTTTACTACTTAAGTTATCAGGGAAAACATAATGCTCATCAACGACAGGTAAAGCAAACCGTATAAACTAAGAAAAAAGAAAAGGTCAATCCCATCTCATCTCATCAAAACCATAATCATGCCAGACCCGGAACGCTCCATCATTCAAATGCCGTGACAAACCAAAAACTCATGACCAAGCTCATACACAAACCCTTTTTCATTTCCGTCTTAAACAAACGTGAACGGTATCCCAGCCAATAAATCAGACTTGTCCTCATTAATCCTTCGCGTTAGTTCCCAAAAACCACCACCTCGTTCCCTTGTACTGACGCAGCATCGGCGCCGACATTGCTTTCTGTCCACTCGCTCTCCGTATAGCTGTATTCGCTATACTCGTCACCATCCGTATACGTATCCGTGCTATTCGTGACCACGGTGCCTCGGCTGCTTCTCCTCAGCGTCTCGTTATCGCTATCACCGACATCCCCCGCGCCATCGTTAGGTGTCGATTCGATGACGATTGTCTCATCTGCAGCGACCTCGGTCGTCTCTGGCGCTGTTGTCGACTTGACATCTGTCTCGTCAACCTCTTCGACGGTCTCATTGACAGAATTCTCCTTGTTGTTATCGTCAACGCCCTTGTCGAGGTTGCCACCCCAGCTTCGCTTGCGATGTGCCTTGCCACCACCACCACCTCCCAAAGGAGTTCGTACACTTTGGCTGCGCTTGACACCTCCAGTTGCTACGTTATTGTTGATCTGACTGAGCGAAACGATTCTTCGGGCTGCTCCATTCTGTGCCGCAGCAGCAAGGTTGCGTTTGGCGTTCAGCGCCATGCCTACCATGGACTTGCGACCAGGTGTACCAGGTTCCGGAGATGCCTCGTCATGGGCAGGCTTCCTGACACGTTTGCGGCTCATAGCATCGCCACCGTTCCTGTTAGCTTTTGCCATGAGAAGCACCCGGGAATGATCCATGACACCCTCCAGAATGCGGCGCTCTAAGTTCTCGGCACGAGACTCCATGTCGTACAGCTCCTCCTTGCGCATCTGAAGGGCCGTCTCGAGAGAAGAGACATCACCAGTCAGGCGCGTCTTTTGGCGAATAAGACTCTCTTGCTCGGTTCTGAGAGTCATAACGCTCTGTCGAAGCCTCTCTTCCTCGTCACGAAGACTTGCGACTGATGCCTCAACATGTTCTTTCTCGGCGAGCTTGCGCTCAACAGACGCCATGGTTTCTTGAAGAGTCTTGGTATGATCCTCGTGGGCTTGTTCAATTCGCTGCTTCTGGGTTGTGAGAAACTCGGAAATGTCAGCAGCTGTTTGGACAACTGAGGCATGAACTTTGTCAAGTGTATCAAGGCGAGTGAAAGCTTGGTCGGCAACGACGCTATGGTCGACCAGTTTATCGAGCTTCTCTTGCACAACAGCGTCGTCGTATCGGCCGTCCAGAACCAGATCGAGCTTCTCACGGAGTAGAGTATCGTCGTACTTCGAGTCCATGATCAAATCAAGCTTCTCACGAACAGGCGTGTCGTCATACTTCTGTTCGACAAGCATGCCCAACATTTCCTTGACTGGAGCATCATCGTATTTCTCTTCGACGATCTTATCAAGCTTAGCTCGCACCTCGGCGTCATCATACTTGGACTCAATGATGGTAGCAAGCTTCTCGTGAACTTGAGCATCATCATACTTCTCTGCGATAATCTTGTCCAATTTCTCGCGAACCTCGTCGTCGTTATACTTCTCCGCGATGATCTTGTCAAGGCGCTCCTTGACCTCCGAGTCATTGTAGATTTGCTCAATAAGCTTATCAAGCTTCTCATGAACTTGGGTGTTGTTGTATTTATCGTCAGTTAGAAGTGTCAGGAGAGTCATGAGCTCCTCAGGAGACTTGTGCTGAACGATCTTGTCCTGGATATCAGTTGTCGAAGATTTGGAGTGCTCGTAGTGTTCGCCAACGAGAAGGAGAAGATCCTTCACAGATTCGAGGATCTTTGGGTGAGATTCGCTGACCTCTCCCTTCAAGCCCTCAACAGCAGTCAGGGCCTGGGTGATTTGGTCACGGGTCTGCTGGTGCTCGGCCTTGTCCTCGGTATGAGTCTCTTCAGTGCGAGTGACGAGCTCCTCAACCTTGGTGAAGACAGTCATGGAAGCCTCCTCCATCTTCTCAAGAGAATCTGTGACAGTAGAGCCAAGTGTGTCGATGAGAAGCTTGAGCTCATCCGTGACAGATTTGGAGCTAACGACGGCTGCTTCCATAGCCTCATCTCGTGCCTCGCTGACCTTGCTTCTATCATCAAGGGTGGTCTGAAGGGTCTCGTACTTGCTAACAAGTTCGCCAATCTTCTCGTCGATCTTGGTGCTGAGAGTCTCGGTCGCCTCTTGAAGCTTCTCGTTAGACTCGACCTGGACACCAGACACAACAACTTTGGATTCTTCAAACTCGGTCTTGATGGTATCGAGCATCTCCTTAAGATCCTGGTGGACGTTCTCATTCTTGTCAATCTTCTCGCCCATGCTCTCAAGGAGCTTGCTGATGCTCTCGACACCAGTTGCGCCCTCTTGGAGCTTGGTGTTGATAGCTCCTTGGAGCTCCTCGAGGAAGGTTTTGACTTCAGTGACGCGCTCACCAACTGTAGTGCTCTCCTCATCACGCACCGCGATGGCCTTGGTTTGAGCATCGACGGTGGTCTCCAGCTTTTCTTGGAATTCCTTGACAACGGTTTCAAGGCCAGTAAGGTCTTCCTTCTTGACGAGAAGAGCCTCCAAGTTGGTGACATCTTCCTTGCGAGCGAGGAGAGCCAGATCGGTGCTGGTGAAGGCTTCAAGAGCCGTCTTGATTTCAAGTGCTAAAGCTTCAACGGCTTCCACGTCCGCCTTGGAAACCTTATCGGGGTTCTCGTTTTCCTTGGCGGCGCGCTCCTTGATCTCGTCAAGCCCAGTTGAAACTTGACCCAGAAGAGTCTCCAAAGCAGTGATTTCCTCCTTGCGGGAGACCGTCTCCAATTGAGTGGTGAGAGATCCCATAGTCTCTCTCGTCTCCAGGAGCAGAGCTTCGACGTTGTCGATGTGGTCCTTTCGAACGGCTTGCTCGCCATCGATAAGGTCGTCAAGTTTGCCCTTGGTGTTGCGGAGAATGGTCTCGATGGCTTGCATGTCCTCTTTTGATGCAGGCTCGTCACCATCGCCCACAATACCGCGAACGGTCTCTTCTCCTCCATCCTCCTTCTTCTTCTTCACCGAGACCGATCTTGCGAGGGTCTCCCGGGAAGCGATTTCATCGACGCTGTCCTGAACGGTGCGAAGTAGCTCCTCCATACGAGACAAGTCATCCTTCTGGACACCCTCATTCTCAGACTTAACGGCATCAATCTTGATAGAAAGTCCAGCAATCAAAACCTCCAAGTTCTTGAGATCATCCGACTTGCTGGTGTTGGCAGAGTCATCATCCGCCGCCTTCTCAGTAGGCACTGCGGCAAGGGCGCGCTCGCCGTTGCTACTCCGCAGGGCCTCAATGTCGGATCGAACAGACTCGAGGCCTGTCTTGAGAGCTTCAAGGATCTTGTCGTCGGAGGCTGAGTCTGCAGGGGCAATAGCTCGCTCATTGTTGGTTGCCCGAAGAGTCTCGATATCAGAACGGAGAGACTCCAGTCCAGTCTTGAGTGCATCAAGTACCTCATCGTTGGGTTTAGTCTCAGCAACTGGGGCCAAAGCTTTCTGGTTGCTCTCTTGGAGAGCCTCGATATCCGTGCGAAGAGCATCAAGGCCATTCTTGAGGGCTTCGATGACTTCGTCGTTTGTTGTGTTGTCGACGGGAGCGGCGGCCTTTTGGGCGGTGGCGATTGCTTCGATCTGGGCGTGGAGGGAATCAAGACCATTCTTGAGGGTGACAATAACCTCATCATTTGAAGTGTTCTCAATGCCAGCCTCGGGCTTCTCCTGTGCGGCGAGAGCTGCGATCTCGGTGTGAAGGGAGTCAAGTCCATTCTTCAGGGTAACGATAACTTCGTCATTGGAAGTGTTCTCGTCAGGAGCAGCTCGGTCACTGGTGCCACGCGAAGACTCAATGTCAACCCTTAGCGATTCAAGGCCATTCTTCAAGACTTCAATGAACTCTGTGGTGGATGAGTTGTCGGACACTGGAGCAATAGCCTTTTCGCTGCTGTCACGAACGCCTTCGATATCAACTCGGAGAGAGTCAAGTCCGTTCTTCAGGGCTTCAATCACCTCGTCGTTAGAGGTATTGTCAACAGGTGCCGCGGCCTTCTCAGAAGTGCTCTGGCGAATAGCCTCGATGTCAACGCGGAGGGCATCGAGACCATTCTTCAGCGCCTCAAGTACCTCATCATTCTCCTTGGGTTCAACGACGGCGACCGCCTTCTCGGTTTGACTGCTGCGAAGTGCTTCGATGTCCTCTCGCACCCCACTGAGTCCTGACTTGAGTGCTTGCAGAAGCTCGTCATTTGCAGCAGGAGGAGTGGATTCTAGAGCTGTCACGGCGCGGTCGTTACTGCTGTCACGGATCGTTTCGATATCAGCTCGGACAGAATCAAGACCGGCCTTGAGGGCGTCAAGGATCTCATCATTGGCGGTCAAGTCGGCAGGCTTGTTAGTTACCCGATCCATACCGGCACGGAGGTCATTGAGGCCATCGTTGAGTGCGTCAAGGATTTCACTTGTCTCGGCACGAGGGCGGAGAACCTCTTGCCGCAAGTTGTTGAAACCAGTGTTCAAGGCTTCCAGAACCTCGGTGTTGTTGCTTTGAGGTGGCAGCGCAGGAACCATGGATGAGTTGACGATTTCTCGAAGACCCTCGAGCTCAGTGTGAAGTTGCTCCTGAGACTCCTGGTTGGTGGTTGAGACGATGCCTGCCATCTCATCCTTAAAGTCATCCAGAGACTTCAGAAGGTCATCCAGAAACTCCTCCTGAGCAGCAGCGCCAGTAGCCCGGTCAACATAGCTCTCCATGGCCTTTCGGAGGTTTTCAAAGCCATCTTTGGTAACATCAAGGACCTGCTCAGTCTCACGTCCATTGGCCGCAACAGTCTCCTTGGTTTCTTCAGACAGTGTCTTGAACTCGTTTCGTAGGAATTCCATAATCTCCCGGAGACGATCAGCGACATCGTCATTGTTGCCCGAAGCGGGTACCAGAGCGCGGCTAGAGTGAGCATCGAGGTCCTGAAGCCCTTCCCTAACGGCATGTACCATCTCCTCGTGAGTGAAGTCGTTTCCAGCGCCTGGTGCCACAGGGAACTCGAACTCTTCAAGGCAGTCACGAACTGCGTCGATGATTTCCTCCCTCGAAAGGGTGCCCGGCTGGTCAAGCTGGGGAGGGACAAAGTGCTTCAGGCCCTCAACGACGGCGGTGAAAACTTCATCTCGTGTAACGGCGGGAGGGTGCTCATCGCGAGGCGCATAATCCTGGAGGCCCTGCTTCAGACAAGCCAGGACCTCGTCTCGCTCGAGTCCAAGTTGTTGCACTTCGATCTCGGGCTTGTAGTTCTCCCAGGCGTCTCTGACGGCTTCGATAACATCTTCTCGACTCAAGTCAGGCAAGTTACTCTTGGTTGCCTCGTTGTCCTGAATGGCCGCTCTCATGGCATTGTAAATCTCCTGGTAGTCGACGGCACTCTTTTGAGTGCTTACAGAAGCAGCTGATTGGCGCCTGTGTTCGCGAAGGACGTGATTGAGCTGATCCTTCATCTGCTCAAGCCCTTCGTCGATAACGCGAGCAACTTCATCCTTGCTTGGGGTATCATGATCTTCACCCCCCTTTCGAGATGCTTGTTGCTCCAGGCGTCGACCGATCTCACGACCCATCCCCAAGACCTCACCACGGAGCTCACGAACAAGTGCCTTGACCTCGGCAGTGAGACCTCCGCCCTGTGAGACGCTGTCTTTGACGGATCGGATGATACTAAGAAGATCATCGTTGAGGATATCAGCACCACGAGCTGAGGGCTCAGAATTTCTGCGAGCCTCGTTCTTCATGATGTGTTCAACACGCTGAGAAACGACACTCCTTGCTTGGCCAGGCATCAGATCACTTCGGCTGTTTTCTGATTCAAAGCTGAGATTGCGAGACCGGCTCGCATCAGGACTTCCAAGAGAGTTGCCGAGAATGATGGCCTGCTCGGATTGTGCCTTCACTTGCTCAATGACTTCGTCCAGCTTCTGAGACGTAGCCATGCCCGACAACTTGTTAGACACCTCCTGCAGCCGGGTGAGAAGAGACTCTTGTCCCTCCTTGGTGCCCATTTCCCGAATAATTCTCTCTAGAAGAATGACGGAAGGGGGGGCCTCCGAACCGGCAAGAGAGGGTGTACTGATAGACCCTCGCTCAATTGAGTCCCCAAAACTCTTGGGAGACGGAATTCTAGGGAGATGGAAACCCCTGGTGCTTGGTGGGGAGAGATTGTGTGGCTTGTTGTCTAGGTAATATCCTGCAAATGGGTCGCGGGCTGAAGGGAGCCTGTTGTCATTTCCATTACCGTGACTGCCCAGGAGCTCTCTGAGACTTCTTCGGATATCTTCATCTCTTGAATTTGTAGCTTCCTTCAGACTGAGTAGATCGGTGGCATTGTCCCTGCTGCGACGGCTCAACTGAGACATTTCCTTTTGAAGGCCTGTCGCAATGCTAGTCAGACTGAGGATCTGGTCAGACAGGGCCTCTAGGTTCTGAGGTCCCTTGACCAGAGCTGTCGAGCCATTGGTGATGTCGGAAAGAGGGTTCTCTGGTTCTTTGGCGGGTGTTGATGAGGTCATGTTGTGAAGAGCAAGCATGGTAGATGATTGCGGCGGCGTGTTTTCGCCAAGGATGCTCTGGGGCGGAGGTCGTCGAACTGCAGGTCGCAAGATCGGCGTCAAGCTAGGTCCTGGCACTGGTGTCGTGCTCGACACTGTAGAGTCCTTGTCGTTTGGCCGATTATCAGCGTCTCGAGATCGAGAAGGCGTCTCTGGACGTTGTTGACGTTCCGGTGATCGCGATGGCGAGCTGTGGCCGCTAGCACCCTCGATCATCAGACTGAGATCACGGACTGAAGACTGCAGTCGGCGATGTCCCTTTGTAGGAGATTCTATTCTCTTGCTGGGAACCATGGCGCTCTCTCGCGCTCGCTCGTTAAGCGCAGCGTGAGCAGATGCAATAGCGCTCGAAGTGCCCACCCGCGATGTCAATGGTGATCCCGGGTTAAGAGGCAGTGGAGGGGGGCAGCGTTCGGGATCAGAGCTGTCCCACCTGTTTCCTGTTAGTCGGCGCAAGAGACGCATGAGGGCATTTACAAGAAAACTTACATTGGAACAAGTGCTCGAAAGTTGGGATCTAAGGAACCCGAATGTTGGTGTCTCAGCTGAAAGTCCCCGTCGTAGGAACTGTCTCGCTCGGAGGATGA
The DNA here is from genome assembly GCA_013623715.1 of Fusarium verrucosum. Lineage (NCBI taxonomy): Eukaryota > Fungi > Ascomycota > Sordariomycetes > Hypocreales > Nectriaceae > Fusarium > Fusarium verrucosum. Next base: position 8,764 of record JABFFJ010000442.1, on the reverse strand, counting down.
CATGTCTGGCTCGATTCCTTAGAAACGAGAGATGGTATGTGAGAATTGAATTCGTTGTACTCGCAAGAATGCGGACGGCGCCGCAGCCACGCTATTTACAAGAGCACAAACGTCGGTGGAAGGTGAGGAATGCGGTGTGCGTATGTATCTGAGTATGGTCGTTACCACTAACAAGCAAGAAAGCAAGTAGTAGAACAATCAAAAGGGTAGGGAATGCAGTAGGATATCAGAGTACGAGGAAATGAAGTTAGAGCGTCAAAGTTCGTTGCATTGTTTAATTGAAATGGCGTTGGGAGAGCTATAACTCAATCTTTGGCTGTCCTTCGTGGCAGCTGTAACCTGGTTTATTTTTCTGTTTCGGCCCAGCTTGGTTGCCGAGCAACCTTGCGCACCGACAATCGACAATCAACTCAACCAGGCCCCCGGCTGACGGTGGACCGTCATTGGCGAATCATGAGCGCACAGCAGAGCAGATCACCCCACGAATTGAGGGTCGCCTCGCGAAGCGAGACCTATGGAATACATCATGGTGGAATTGGGCAGGGATCATGACCTTGCTGGCGACTGGACCGGGCTCGCCTGGACAATGCAAGTGTGATATCGTGGACGGTGAATGAGCGAGCAACGGCACTTATCACATACTATGTACATTCGACGCAATATCAAAAGTAGATGACGTGTGTCAAATCAAATCGCTTTCTTTTATACAATACGTACAGAGTTGAGTGCATCCCGTCTGCCTCACTAACGGCCCAGATTAACTTCCAAGCCAGGTCCGATCCTCCCATATCGAGGCGGCGTGTCTATCGTAGCAAATCCAACAAATAACCTGATCCGTCTAAACTCCCTTTTAAGCCTTCTTCGTCATCGCCGTCTAGATGGTATCTAGAATCATATATCTATTTTAACATGAATTTCAATGTTGTTTCTTAGCTTATTTCTTGAAAGCAGTGTCGAAGGCGGGAATCAAAGTCTGGGCGAGCCAGAAAGAGAAGACCAGTTTGGGACCAGTCATGAGCAGCTGCAGCGCGAGAAAAGTTAGCGTCTTTACATTTTGAGATGGGGACGGGAGCTGGCGGGTCGCGGCAATGCGACCTTTGTTGGTAAACATACCTTGGGGACAAGTCCCTTGAAGAAAGCTCCAGCACCCTCATTCTTAGCCATGTTGGAGAGAATTCGGAAACCACTCTCGGGGTTGTCGAAGTTTCGGTTCTGAATCCTGGTCTTGATAACATCAAGGGGGGCAGAGACAACGAGAGAGGCAGAAGCACCAGCAATGGAAGCAATAAAGTTCTGGAACCAGCTGGCCTTGTTGTAATCCTCAAGATGGAACAAGTACTCCTTGGCGAAAGCAGAACCACCGAATAGCTGCGCTGTGTCAGTTTTCAATCGACTTCAGAGACGTGGAATACAACACATACAGCGAAGGAACCAGGAGCGTTACGGGCAGCAGTCCAGCCCCAACCACGGTACAGACCGAAACCCTCGTCGGCGACGATCTTAAGGACACCACGGCCACGGAAAGCCTCAGGGTTTGTCTGACGCTTGATCTTGAGGACATCGAGAGGCAGGAGAACGATCTCACCAATACCAATCAAACTGCGGGGCAAGTCAGACAAGCTTTTCAAGGAACATCGAGTTTCAAAGCATACCTTCCGGCGGTAGAGTGCATCATAGCCTTGCCAGTCTTCTTGCCAAAAGCATTCTCAAAGTCGGCGCCATAGTTCTTTGACAGGAAATCACGGGCAACTGGCTGGCCGCCGTACTTGTACACACGCTGGAGGACCTTGTAACCGGCGGCGTATCCCAGACCAGGGAAAAGAGAAACAAACTTTCGTCCGAAGGGTGCGGTGGCCTTTTCCTTGAAGATGACCTTGTTCAACTCGCTGGCGCCAGAGATCTATGGTCATAACAATCAATGCCTTGTTCAGAGGTCAGGATCGATAGGGTGATGCTTCTTACACGAGTTTGGTTGCTCATCAATCGCTTCGCAATGGTGTCGACCTTATGGAGGGGTTAGCGAACGACTCGGAAGTTTCGTCTCGGCAATTGATCGTGCTGCTTGACGGAGACGTAGGGTTGCGCACAGGATGGAAGACGGCCAACTCAGCAATACCAGCGGAACCTGTCAGATATCGTCAGTCCAAGGTCAGACATTCATGCTGTAATTGCAACAAGGCAATGGCACAATTGGGTGTTTCAATTGAGGGTAAAACATACCGGAACCAAGGACACGAGCCAGGCCGGACTCCTTCTCGCGGCCAGCAGCGACGGGAGGGGACATCTTGACAAGATGGACAGAAAATTAATCAATATACTGTTTTAAAGGTAACTCCCGAGGGTGTCACTAAGGTATAAGGAATAGGTAGAGTCGTGAGCTTGTCGCAAGAGCAAAGAGGACGGGTATAAGACTCAAGAGCTGGCCGCTTGGGAAATTTTTCCACAATCACTCAAGGCACCTTTTCCTTTTTTGGTTCCTGGAACTCCCCGGCTGGTTCTTGATCCCTGCTGAATCGCTCTGGCGTGTCTGTGCTTGTACCGACGTCGGAGAATCGTAGAGCTGAGAGCTCCCTCTAAAAGTAGGATTTTTTAATTTTTCTTTTCCTCCGGTGGGTTATGGCCCCGCTCCGAAATATCGACCTCACTAGCCACGTTAAGCAAGCCACAATCACGGTACCCTATAGCCGCGAAAATACCAATAGCCTCAGTCCAACCAAAGTAGAACAAATTGATATCGACTGCTAATGACTTAGAGGTACTTACTGGTTTTAATCATACTCTTGATTATAACAAAGAGTGAACTGGTGGGAACTTATATTACTAAAGCCAGCTAACTTATGAATAGTCCTTTTTCTTGATTGGAGTATATGTTATCCATCATGTCTGTACCCGACTGCCGGGTAACATACCCGTCTTCAGGTGATAATACACAGGCTTCTGGCAAGCATAGAAGTGAACACGGACTTGCTACGATGTCAGAAGAAAGCTATAGCCGAGGACCGAGGACTAAGCTCCCAGTTGTTCGCGTGGATTGAGTGGACAGCAATGCACAAGAAAACCAAGTATTGACGTACCGGTATAGCCATGGAACAGCGGGATCATGGGGCGGGTATCTTTCCCTTTGATTAGATACCCCAGCTATTCAAACACTCTACTTTGAAATCGTCAAATATACAGGACATGTATGCAAACAACTGCTTGTGCACATATGCACATGGTTTCATCAATTATCGACACTCAAAAACGCATGGTGTAGTTCTCAATAAACGGAATGAGGGTTCATGGACGAAATGTGCATAACGCAAAACAATACTATAGATCGCTTTTTTGTGATTTGCCCAAAATATGGATGTAGAGATGATACAAGGCCAAAACCCCCACCCCAACGCCAGTATTCATGCCAAATCGTCAATTGCAAGCCAAATTTAAGCGAGGAGAAAATATAAATCCCCGACTCGCTCGTTAGCTTGTCAGTAGTCACGAAGAACAGATACCAACTCATCTAACCGCATGACTTGCCCGAGGAGCTTGTTCTGCACCTCCAGATGTTTGTTGTACTTGTTGTAATGCTCTGCCGTCATCACCTCTTCTTCTTTGCCCTGTACGTCCTTTCTTTCGACAAAAGAGAGAATGTTGCGTTCCTTGTGGCGCTCCACTTCTAATGTCTGGAGGCACCGAAGCATAGCCTTGTAGATGTCATCCAATGCCTGCGTCTGAGCTCGCTCGCTATCAAAGTACCAGAAGAACAGTGTTCGGTTGGCAAGTCGGCTGCCGTCCTTGGGGACTTCTTGAATATCCACCATACCGGCCATCTGCATCGCAAGCATTTTGCCTTGTACGTCACCCTTCTTCATAAGTGCAGCGGCTGGGAGCATCTTCTCATCAAGCTTGCCCTTCTCCCGGAGAATGCGGGTCAAGCGTAGGCCATGCCGACCATGGGATTGCTCAATGATAGCATCGAGTTCGGTTTCCCGCAGCTTGCTGACCAGACGGCCAAAGTCCACTGTCCATTGCCCACGCCCATGCATCCCACAATGTCGGATGAACGGATACTTGCTTTCTGCAAGGAGAAGAAGATGCCGGCGCATCTGAGAAATTCCGCTATCGTTTCCGTTGGTAGCATCTTCAAACCTGACCCTGTTTTCTTGCTCCCCATTGGTAACACCTCCTTGGTCATCGTCCTCAGCCCACTCGTCAACTTCTTCGTCGACGTCGAATATCTTTCTTCGGCCAGGAGGACCAGCATCCGAATCATCAGAGTCATCATCTGATTCTGGCGCAGTTTCTCTGATTCTCTCAGCACTCTGCGAGTCAATCTTGTCCCTCGGAGTCTTGCCAATTCCGGCTTGGACGTTCACACTTTCATCCAAGTGCTCGAATATGTCGATAGTAGTCACAGTCGGCTGTTGTCCAGGCGCCACTTCGTCAAGCAAAGGATCTGGCTGGCACCTTGAAAAATCTGAAGTCAAAAGGTCGAGCACCGTGCGGTAGATTTCGCCAGTAACTTCACCGAGTACTTCTGTTGCGAACTCTGCAAGTCGGTGATTTCGCAGTTCAACGAGACACCTTTCGTAGTTTACTTTGACTACCACGTTGGGCTGTCATATGTTAGTCAGAGCTCACGCGCAAACCGTCAGGGGTTCTTACGTTCAGTTTCGGAGCATCATATCCGTGACCGTTTTGCGATGCTCCGTTAGCAAGCTTCCGTCTCTTTAGCTTAGGCCCTCCACTCATATCAAGCTGACGTTTGAGGGTCTTGGGTTGATCCCTATAGGTCCTAGAGCGTTCGATGACCTCGCGCTGAGCCTCAACCTTGCCCCTTGTGACCTTTTCGCCGGGCCGTGGTTTGGTAACGTCGTCTTCGATCTCACGGTATACATCTTTAGGGTTCCTGAAACTTTCGGGCCGGACAGTCTCGACAATTTCTGCTCGAATCAGGCGAACAAGAACGGAGTTCAAGTGGTTTTCTGACTCAATGAGTCCATCGTGTGAGTCATGGTCGCCATTGGCATGCCCATTAATCTTGGGAGCTCTGGAGCCGAAAGCTTGGGATAAGTCTGCTATTCGAGCATGGCCCAACTGCATCAGGGTTTGGGTAAGCTCTCGTTCGGCGATGCCATATTGGTTTTCTATCACATCCAGGATCTTGCCCGATCGGACAAGGTTATAGCAGGCATCGGCGTTTGCTTGGTAGCTAGTGACGTCGGTATTCGGGTCTGTGTAGTGGTAAAGAAGGTTTTGCTGGATTAGAACAGCTAAACCATTTCGCAAGTATCGCGGAGTGAGAGACGTATGCTGGGCCAGTTGCGCAATGGTCGAGCGGCCTTTGGTGAGTAGCGCATTTAAAATTCGCTGTTTGCGACGAGCAAGTCAGCCCCGCGATCTCACATGTATCAAAGCACATATAATGTAAAAACTGCGTACCGAAGGAAGTTCCCCGTGGAGATCATTAACTAGGAGAGCACAAAGCTCAGCGGCGTGTTTTGTCTGTTGAGGAAGGCTCGTCAGCTTGGTGTATCTTGAAGGGCTGTGTCGACTCACAACGAGCATTGCTTGCTCCTAGAGATCCTCTCACTATCTCTAGAGCTTCCCCAATTGCTACCGTAGCGTCATTGATTGGCAAAAACCTATGACAGAATAATCGGGGCCTGTAGGCAGGATATATCAAGTATTTCGGTATGGATAATGTGGGTTGTAAGGTCAAAGTGTAGAAAGAGAATACAAGTTGAAAGCGAGAAGGCTGGGATGCTTTTTTTTCGGCGCAAATGCTAATGGATCGTCAAGTTAATTTTTGCCTGGCCTGTCCGCGGTTCTGCTGGGAGTAGAAGCTGGTAGGTCTAGGCCTAAAAGAGGTGGGGTCCAGTGCCAGACGTCTTCCCGTACTAAAAAGGTGCCTCATCAAAGGTCACTGAGAGCCAATGCCGCAGGTGCAAATCTGGCTGACCGGAGGCAGTCACGTGATGCATTCTCTCCCCGTAGCCCGAAAATTAGACGGGACCTTTTCGACGAGGCACTTCTCTTGGAGATCAATTGCTTCACCCAGACGGCCGAAGGATTGCCAATTGCATACGCCATCACCCGCGAACATGATCTCGAGATCGTCCCTTGCGCGAACTGCGCAGCAGGCTGCCCGCCAGACCTGCCGCGTCCAGCGACGAACCTACGCCGCCGCCGCTTCGACTGGATCATACGAGACCTCGGATATGACTGGCCTCAAGGTCGCCTCGCGGGATGCCCATGGCCCTACTACTAAGCTCGCTGTTGTGGCCAAGGCTGGTACCCGATACCAGCCTCTTCCCGGCTTGTCTGCTGGCCTTGCTGAGTTTGCCTTCAAGGTGAGGGATGAGAGTATAGATTGGAAATCCGGGACTTGAGCTAATTTGCCGGTTCCACGCAGAACACCCAGCGACGATCCGGTCTTCGCATCACTCGCGAGTCTGAGCTTCTTGGTGGTCAATTGGCTTCCTCCCACTCCAGGGAGGCTGTTATTGTCGAGGCCAGCTTTCTCCGTGAGGATCTGCCTTACTTCACTGAACTCCTCGCTGAGGTCATCTCCCTGACTAAGTACACGAGTGAGTAAACACCAATTGTATGTTATATACACATTCCGATCGTCCTAACAAATCTTGCCAGCCCACGAGTTCCACGAAGATGTCGAGCGTGTTCTCCATGCCAAGCAAGCCGCCCTCAACGCCGATGCAGCCGCCACTGCTCTCGACAACGCCCACGCCATCGCTTTCCATACTGGTCTCGGTTCCGCCCTCCTCCCCAGCTCCTCGACCCCCTACCAGAAGTACGTGAATGAGGAGTACATCGCCAGCTATGCCGACGTTGCTTATGCCAAACCCAACATTGCCCTCATTGCCGACGGCGCCTCTACCGATTCTCTCTCCAAGTGGGTTGGCCAATTCTTCAACGACGTTCCCTCCACTCCCCGAAGTGGCCAGACCCTCAAGACCGAGGCCACCAAGTATTTCGGTGGTGAGCAGCGAACAAGTTCCAGCGCTGGCAACTCCGTTGTCATTGCTTTCCCGGGCTCCGGTTACAACTCTGCCAAGCCCGAGCACGCTGTCCTGGCTGCTCTCCTCGGTGGCCAGTCCACCATCAAGTGGGCTCCTGGCTTCAGCCTTCTGGCCAAGGCCACCGCTGGTACTTCCGGTCTCACCGTCAACACCTCCAACCTCACCTACTCCGATGCCGGCCTCCTTGCGGTTCAGCTCAGCGGTCCCGCTGCCTCCGTCCGCAAGGGTGCTGAGGAGACTGTCAAGGTGCTCAAGAGCATCGCTGATGGCCAGGCCAGCCAGGAGGACGTCAAGAAGGCCGTCGCCAACGCCAAGTTCAACCTCCTGAACCAAAACCAGCTCCGACAACCCAGTGTTATCCTCGCCGGCTCCGGTATTGTCAACAGCGGCAAGCCTTACGACTCTGCTGCTCTTGCCCAAGCTATCGATGGTGTCTCTGCTGATGCCATCAAGACTGTAAGATCTGCCCTTGAGTTGATTGAAAACATTGACGAGACTAACGAATTTCCTTGTAGGCTGCCAAGACTCTTCTCGCGGGCAAGGCCACCGTCTCCACTGTTGGTGATCTTTTCATTTTGCCTTATGCTGAGGATATTGGTCTGCGAGTGTAAATGGGGGCCCATGAGAGAGAAAAACTTGTACCAACAATCAAAGTTTAGAAGAGTTGTGGGAGAGGGTCCTCTTTGTGAATATTTATAGTAGAAATCCTTTCATCCATATTAATGGCCCTTTTTCTTTTGTTTTTTTTTAACTACCTACCTAGCTTACATGAGCGCTCGCTTGTCGTGAAGACATATCGAGTTAAGGTGTCTGCTAAATCATCGAGACACAGACTCACAAGGTTGCTTTCCAGGCTCGGGCCGCCCGAGTCAAGATTCCAAAAAGGTTTAAAAAGACTCTTACGAGGCATTCGTTTCGGGACATAACGTTGAACGCAGCTTGAGCCTCATCTCCGCCCCTGAATAAGCTGGGTACTGTTCCCGGGCATTAAGATAGTTGCACTTGCAAGAATCATTCACATTCAACCCGGCGAAGCCAAAACCGGCCAAGTTGCTGCAGCTCTCGACCACTCAAAGGCAGGTTTTGCCCGCCCCAAACTTGCAGTCAGCATCGTATTCGTGGGTGCACAGGCTGTACCACCAACGCTGCGCCATCACGAAAATACAACCTCCCACGTCTTGCACCCAACCATAGCATGAGGCTTTGCTGGCTGCTGATAATGATAAGATGCTGCGTGTCACTGACGGGAGCTGAATATTGAGTATGGGTGGATTATGCGCACTGTAACATCTAACTCTGCTGGGTCGCGCCCCAGCAACGCCCAGCAAACGTAAATCTTGTACAAGTTACATGTACATACAACCTACAGATATCAATGGGGCGGTTCAGACTGCCTTATGTATATGTGATTTACCTACTAGGTAGGTATGAATATTGTTCAGTACTACGATTCAATGTAATTTAATCATCTCGACGATCAAATGCTCCTTGAGTAACATTATTTAAATACGTGTTGAATTAAAGCAGACATTAACGAAGCAAGCACTCATAAATTATTGGTATAGTAGGACGGGACCCATTGTTTTCAAACACGACGAAGCGCAGCGCTCATAGCAAACCCGACCCGTTTATTAAGGCCCTAATCTATACAAAACGTCCGGTCATATATACAATCTGGCACCTATGCTAAAATTAAAGCTATACCTAAAAGAGCAGCTTTTAGTAATAGATTAACTATTTAA
>JABFFJ010000441.1:0-58658 GCA_013623715.1 Fusarium verrucosum | reverse complement strand
TTTATTAAGGTTTAGGGCTTTAAGAGCCTTTTTTTTCTTAATAAAAATAACGACTTAGTTAGGTAGTCGGCAAGGGAAAGGGTCAGCCCATGCTCAAACTTTGCAATATTCTCGGCGTATCCGTGTATGTTTCACTCTCAGCTCTTGGTAAGGAAACATATAACGCCAAAAAGCCAAAGCGGGAAGCCTGCATTAGCATGGGTGTCAACTTTCTCATTAGTATCACGTATTCGCTCGACTTATCACACAATTTCTTTTCTTGCCCACTAAAACGGGCGGTTCGAGCCGCAGCGTGGTGGGGTTAATAAACACATCTCAGTAAATTAGTCACCTTGTGCATCTCAGAAAGCATTTTGATAATTCATAGACATGGCAGTCTAAGAAACACACCAGCTTTCAGGAGCTACAGAGCTGTTCAAGAATGACATTTTTGTAGAAATGACAGAAGCTCGGTACACCAGGCAGTTATATCCATACCATGTTCTACATCTATTTTGGAGTCTCACGAACATGACTTTACTGTCTGGGAATTCGCCCAAGATTAGCAACTCCGAAGCTCGACCTGCCACACCGAGATTGCTTGAATGTGGCTGGCTGACGTTTTGAAATGTTTCACTCCGTATTGTTAGGAAAAGACCGCAACTAACGAGCAGTGACGCCGTTGCCAAATGGAGCCTTGCAACCACCTAAGCAGAGTGATTCTTCCAGGTTCCGGTATGGATAAGCCTGTCATAACGTCTCTATTCTCTGAGCCAAGACTGTGCATGGCCCATTGAGGTTAACCAAGTACATGATAAGCAGTCTGATGCTCCGCTAACTGCTCGCTCATTGGAGTGGTTTGTCTATTGATCCTCGCCATGCGAATTGCTACTCTCGCTATTCTACCTACTTTTACTAGCCAATACGGAATATCTAGAGCATGTCAGCCAGCCACTATGGTCAGTCAGTCACATAACCTCCTTTTGAGTTTTGAGATGGATTGAAATGACACAGCTGGAGTGGACCTGGGCTCTTGTAGCACGAGTCTAGACTGCCACATTCCTCAGACGATGCCGTTAAAGTGCCAATGAAATCGCAGCTAATCTCTTTTAATCTTCGACTGAAACATGTCAGGCCATGGAGGAAGCAGATACGAAGCTACTAGATATACAATCGTGAACTTTACTGGAAGGGCGCGGTTCGTGGCGGTTGACGATTCTTAGCCAAGTATGGTGTGATAATATCGGCCAGCCATATGCAGCCGTGTAGGAAAAAGACTATTATCTGTTTACTGCACTGTGGAATCCCTCTTTCTTTGTTATAGAACTTTGATGGCCAATAGGATACTCCCCATAACGACAGCTTCTCGCGCAGCATATACCTTGATTGCTCTACATGCAGAGCTTGAGTGGGTAAATATTGGATTCACAAAAACAATATGAGGGCCACATATGTAGGATACCAATTGCCACGTAATAGACTGTTCTTAGAACTTGTAATAATTGACCGCAGATCTCGAATCAGCCAGCCACATGTCTCTTCACTGCCGTGATTATGATATTTCAGAGAGTGTAATTTAGAACATGCTACGAAAATTGAAGCAGAGTAACTAATCACTGGGAGATGGGATTGCTTATATTCAACTATTAGAAGTCTGGCTAATAGTGATATAAAATAGGACTTAGTAGTCTAGCATTGTAATGGGAGTTCCGGTCCGAACGACAGGCATTGATGTCTCCACGATTATCCCTACCGATTTGCATCACGACCTTCCTTCTTGTGACATGACGCCATGAAATTGTCTCGGATTTGATTCGAATCGCGGCATGCAGCTGGGTATATTCGTATTGCTCCATAGCAGAGATGTGAGGAGAAAGAATGTGACAGAATGAAGCCGGTCCGGAAGACCCGAGCTGCACTGGCATCAAAGACAACAACTTCCTTTGAAGAGCTCGTGATCCGAGTCGGTGAGTGTCATCTGCAATGCTTGCGCCGGCCCCGGGGGTAAGCTGTCCAGTCTTTCGCCGTTCTATCTTCCCCTTTCTTCGGCCATGGAAAAGTATATAAAGCAAGCACAATCACTTGAGAAATCCCAATCTTTCAACATCACACAAACACCTTTCTACATTTTCTATCCCCTCTACCACACAATCTTACTCTACATCGCAATCATGTCTGTCCAATTTCTCGGAGACAACTCTGCCACTATCGCACTTGGTGCAGATGTGAAGGACATCAAGTTCAAATACGAGTCTGGGGACGCTGTTATCGCAGAAGGTTCAAAGGCCAACCTAAAGGGCGATGCCTATGAGGCCCTCGTCACCTACAACAACGGCGTCATCAAGCGCTTCCAGGTCACCACTGGCTATGTCTTCAAGAGGAATGCCTCTGCCACCGTCAAATGTAAGGCAACAAACCCGAATATGGAATACTGGGATCACAGTTCCATATTTATAATGGTGTGAATCACTAACAATTTGCATAGTCTCGATTGCGCAGACAACCATTTCCGTGATCAGCGAGTCTGGTCTCGGAGCCGAGCTCAAGCTTGTTGTTTAGTGGCCCAAGATATCAATATTGATAGGTCTAAAGGAATTCGGGCCAGGGTTCGAGGGGCTACAAATGTGGAATCTCAAGTTATCATTCATTACATAGTTGGATCACAAGGTATTCAACATACCATTGAGAAGATACTAAATGAATCACACTCTCTTTTATACAATCCGCTCTCTTGTACTCGTTGCTTTGTTGGTCTTTTAACTATAGATGTCCCATATACCAGCCGCCATTAACAGTTTTGTAAACTCCCAGAAGCACTCCCAGTGACGTCCATTGTTTACGTAGGTAGGCTTCCCGCGGGAGGTTCGTCAGATAGGTTGGGTATCTTCCCTGCTCCCTATCTTATCTCGGTCATCCGTGCTACTCGGCCGATACTATAGATCAGGTCTTCAGCTGCTCCATGAGGTCTGAGCTGACATAACCTAGAGTTCCATGGATGAAGGTCTGACTTCGTTTTCACTATCCAAGTGAGGTAGAAAGACGTCTCACAGACTGGTGCTAAAATGATTTGATCATGGACTAAACAATAGAACTACTGACATTGAAGGTTCTGGTTTTCCGTGACTAAGCGGTGCAACGGAACTCGTTTGCTTAGGTTAAGAGGTGTGCTGGTCTCTATGCTTTGCCTAGATTCAACGCTATTGGCTATGATATCTTATAAATTAACTCACTATGTATAATATTACATGCTTGCACTGCACTTATTTCTGAACCTAGATAGCGTTTGATGAACAGCTGAGCCGAAGTTGAGCCAGTGAGCGAAGACCATAACAGCGACAGTCCGTGGCATGTCATGTCATGTGTCGCATAACCTTTGGCCTCACACGGAGTAATACTATGGGAATAAGGATCCACTAAGTGGGCGGAGACGGAAGGCCGAAGGCAATACCCTAGACGCGATAAGAACCTGGTCCTGGCTAAGTCAAAAAGCCTTCATAGGATATCATCTACTGTCAGTATCAAAGCTTGGTTTTTATGCCTGGTCTGTCATTAGGATGATGCTGTTTCATGGTAACCTTTTACATGTTGCTGATGCTAAAAACCATATTTTGATTGAAGTACCAGTACCAGGCATTGGTTAGTGTTTCGATCTGCCTCTCGATTTATTCTTGCATCGATCAGGAGATCAAAGATAAGAAGGTTCCGTGAACGGGCCGAACGAGTTTCCGGACGTCCGTAGGTACATGGCAATCGAGGTGATATAAATACATACTTTATAACTCGGCCACGGTCTTATGACCGCGGGATATACCCCAACGGTCTTTAAGAATTCACTTGGAAGCATTGCAAACATGATTAGGTTCTGATCTAACTTCAACCCCACATGCAGAGCTGATATTGGGACTGAGGGATCGAAAAGACCAGGGCCTTATGGAGCCAGCCCCATCGATTCTCGGAAATCCCTTTCCGTGTCTCGGGACCAACCCCGGCTACTCTATTTATCCTGTCAACCACTTTTATTCTGGAAGAAAAGATGATCAGCTTTTCGTCCTGACCACACTCTTGGAACATCATGTTATCTGCCTCGTGGCCTCTGGTGAAGCTTACCATCTAAGGACTCATCCCGCGGCCCGGTATCGGGCCGGGAGTAGTTTTCGGAAGCTACTCTTGAGCAGACACTTGTATCCTTGCATACGATGCACAGCTGTTTCATGTCGATTCCGTCGACTACGTGGTAACGTGGTAGAAGAGAACAAATCCGATCTACCCCGCATTCATCCTGCGGTATGCATCCCGGGCTAACGGGCATGCATGATATCAATGCGAGATATCAAAGCAATCACTGCAACAAACGAGCTCCTCTTGTCCGTTACTCATTGCCATATTTGGTCCTTGAAGCGGGACAAACCACAGAACAAACAGTCCGAGATCCACCCGGTATCACCTCACTCGGCCCCTCATCGATCGGACAGGCAACGATTTACCCTGAGATACCGTGCGGCATGATGTCCGCAGGTAGAATTGCCTGATTGTTGCTTCTATGCAGCGGTCTAGAAGTCGAGACTCGAGAGACACATAAAAGACTCAATATCCTCGAAGAAGTAGACCTTTTCATCCTCAGACCTTAGAACTTCTGAAATTACGTCAACTTACACAATCCTTCGAATCATACACAATGTCTGTCCCAAGTCAACAACAAGCTGCTGTCCGCCAGGGTAGTGGTGCAGAAGCAACGACACCCATAACAACAATCCCCGTTCCAAAGCCTGGACCCGGCCAAATTCTCGTCAAGATCACCTGGACTGGTCTCTGTGGCTCTGACAAGTGCCTCATCCACGACGAATGGCAAGGATTCGGCATCAGCATGATGGACTCAACCCAAGGAATTGCCGGCCATGAAGGAGCTGGTAACGTTGTAGCAGTGGGTGCAGGCATGGAAGACCGCTGGCAGATTGGAGATCGTGCTGGCGTCAAGTGGATTGCTAGCACTTGCGGCGAGTGCGATTTTTGCAGGGTTGGTTCGGATGAGGTTCACTGTCCCAAGCAGATAAATAGTGGTTTCTCTACTGCAGGAACTTTTCAAGAATATGTCCTTGCGGACGGAAGATACACCTCTAGAATTCCGGATGGTGTTTTGGATGAGGAGGCTGGTCCGATTATGTGCGGTGGCGTCACGGCATACACTGCTTGCAAACGGTAAGTGATGCCACACAGCTCAAGGGTATCTTCTAACAAACGATTACAGATCTGGTGTCGCTCCTGGTCAATGGCTCGTCATCCCCGGTGCTGGTGGTGGATTGGGCCACTTTGCAGTTCAATATGCCAAACTCATGGGCATGCGAGTCATTGCCATTGACGGCGGCGATTCAAAGCGGGAACTATGCTTGAAACTCGGCGCTGAAGTCTTCATCGATTACCAAACCACCAAGGATGTTGCCGCTGAAGTAATGAAAATTACCACATACGGTGCTCACGGCATCATGATCATAGCTGCGACACGAGCAGCCTACGAGAGTGCTCCCAATTATCTTCGCCCCAATGGAACCGCTGTGGCTGTAGGCCTTCCGCAAGATCCTAGTATTATAGCTGGTGCACCCCCAATCGCGGTTGCGCTGCGCCGTCTGAAGATCGTGGGAAGCGTGGTTGGTAGCTTGCAGGACGTTGATGAGGCTCTTGACTTTACAGCCAGAGGTCTTGTTCGTGTGAGTATACCCTAGACTGATGAAGATACCTTGCACATGCTAATCGATTATAGCCAATCTTGACAAAGGGTAAGCTCGAGGATCTTGATGAGTGGATCAAGAAGCTTGCTACTGGCCAAATCACTGGGCGTTGTGTCCTAAAGGTTTCTGCCTAAGTGGTGTTGAAGACTTGAGGTTCTCATTGATCAGGGAGATATCCGGTAAGGGCATTGTATTAGAAGCATGTACAGGGTTGTGACAGAGCAGGCATCATCATCGTTGTATTAGTCTTGGAGCTTAAGGCTGGACATGGAAGAAAGAGATACATGAAATGATTATGAAGACGTTCCATATTTTGGTAGTCTTCTCTCCTGCAGTTTGATCGCGAAAGAATGTTGAAGGAGTATCATTCAATATAAGATTGCCACGATAGCAAAGTGGGGTCTGCACAGCAAGAATAACACAATAAGAGAAGTCTATTGATCTAGAAATGAGGAATCTGCTTTACCAAGCTCTTGTACTCGCAAATCAAGATAAGCATAGCTCTCAATTATGCCCAATGGAGCGTGTAAGGCCTAACACTCCCAGAGAAAGCCCGGTTCAGCCAGGAATTCCAAAGCCAAGGCAAGATAGGAGTCGGAGTAAAAGGTAGCAGCCAGCAGTCTAGTGCTAGAAAGTAAACATGATAGATATTGGATATGGGTAGGGCTTGTCTGATGATACTCCAATGATTATCTACTTGGGGATTTACTGTGATGGAGGCATTGACAGCCCGGATACGCACCCGGGGCTATGCTTTTTCCTCTCCGTCATTTTCTAGTTCCAGGGTGACTCAAGCAGGTTGGAGGGAGCTTTGGCCATGGTCTGAGATCATCGGACATTGCCCGTATTATTACTGGAGTAACTTTGAAGTAGATCTTGGCTACATATACGAAGGCTATGCAGCGAAAAGCCTTGTTCGAGACTTTGGTACATACTGATATCTATTAATAAATGTTGCATAATATGCTGACTAGAATATATTGGCACATCAACTTGCGCCATTTCTGATATCATTGGACCAAGTAATCTTCATCGACGTCTTCGAAACTCAGCTCGGCGGTTTGCTTCGATCAGATGGTGTGCTGGTTTTATATAGAGGGTGCAGCTGACCGGATTATCGTGGCGCCTTGACAATCACACAAGTCAGTCGTGAATGAGAGGTCAGGGGGCCTCAAGTGTGTGCCTCACGGATTGAACCGATGGCAGTGCCTGCTGCCAGCCTTGTAGTGAAATCTGCCTAGTGCTTATTTATGACAAGGTGCGGATGAAGCTCGATCTCCGATACCCCGGTCTCTGAGACAATGTCTCTGAATTACCAGAATGCGTCCAACTTCCGTGTTACCAATTACAATATCTGACGTTAAATACTGCAAACCAATTACGATATCTTTGGTCTGCCATAATGAAACGGAAGCCGAATGACCAATTGTTGCAGAATGATATCACGCTGGGGTCAATTTACATTGTCACACCCATCTCCTGTCTTGTGTCACCCCAACACGTCTGGCGCGGAATTATATTCTCAAAACTTCAATTAACTCAAAAAGATTCTTTGTAACATTATTCCTTATATAATATATACATATATGCTTAAAATCTCTAATGCTCACTCTAATAGCCAGTTTCAATTTTGTTGCAATTCCTATATTATTAGAAATGTATTATTGATAACCTCTTGGCTGAGCGCGTCTGAGGTCTTGTGTCGCCTCAAAGTGCCTATCTATTGGATACAATTTACATAGTTATCGTTACACATCTCCTCACCTGGGCATCGAAGGGCTGACAGCCTCGGGCAATCAACTGCAAGCCCCCCATTCGGTCGGAATCTTTCCAATCCTTTTCACCATAAAAAGCCACCTGCTAAACAATCTCACGTTCTTTTTTGGAAGGCTAAAAAGACAGATTCCCCCCGCTTCGTCCTGATAGTGACTTTCCAGACTAGAATCCTCAGCACGATTAACTCTCGTAATCAAGAGAATATTGCCAGCAAAATAGAATCTACCAGCAACAACAGCTCCTATGACTGTTCTATCAGGCGCTTCCGTGCCTAATAGCTCTCTTCGCCCAAGAGTAATAGGGCTGGGCTACCATGGCAACCCGGTTGCTGTCCTTGACGTCAAGTCCGCCCAGATGCGACCTCTTGACAAAGCAGATATAAAAGGTAACGCGACTTTTCTATCCTATCTTACTATTGTGACACTTTATAACAGCTTGACAGGGAAAAAAAGCTACATGGTCAATCTTCCTCGAGTAAAACACAACTTCCCTGTATGGATCACCCGAACGGAGGGTGCAGAGCAAGAATTCGTTGCAAAGGTCAACCTTTGGAGTATGGGAGTTCGGTACAACGTGCATAGGGCATTTAAGAACGGCCCTGAGCTCTATGTGTTGAACGCATGAACGTAGCCCGCATTGCTTGATGCCAGGACAAGTTATCTCCTGTTCCATAGCCTTTTCTTTTGGGAATCTTATCTGTTTTCTTGTTGGGGCAGTGCGGGAACGATTTGGTGTCATTTGGAATGTAAATTGAGAGACTGTTCTTGACAGAATAACGACTGTATCGGCACAGTTAAAGGGGGTTGTGTATAGCAATCTAGCCAATTATAATATGTTGCATCAGCCTCAAAGACCTCGGCGTAAGATTCTTAAATCAATTCTCACCAATCATCAGGTAGTGTCAGGTTATTGTTGGCGGTATCCACAGGCACTACCCTACTGTTTGGAGTCGATGAGCCTTTAAGATTGGTCAACGTGCATGTGTTATGACACTTCTTTTGTCTCCATGGACCCGTCCCATTGTGCTGAGTCGATCTCGTACATTGATGCAGCCCTGACCAGTTGTATGACAATTTCAATTACCTTTGCTTCTCGTCGGCTTGCATGGTGGTAGGTTTGTGGCTGTAGATCAGCCTAAACGACGAGAAGTAACACCCTTAAAAAGTGCAGTCTCCAATGTTTTTATTGCAGTTACGACAGCCTGCATGTTTCAGTAGACGCTGAAATATCTGGCAAGGCGACTCTTTCATATAGGACCATAAGGCACACCAAAGGTAGATGTCGATTAAGATTTGGTGTTGATTGGCTGTTGATCAGTTTGCCACATATACCAGCGTCAAGGTGATAGTCTAGGAAGTGCCGAAGCAGTGATCGGCAGGCTGCATTACTAGAGATATTTACTATTATTAGGCCTGAGCCAAGGCGAAATAATGGTATCTCTAGTATTAAGAACTCACCAAGAGTTACTCATATCAAGTATGATTAGTGTGCTTTCTGGCCATAGAGAAAATAAGTGCTTTACAGGCCGGATGGTGAAGTCCTTCTTGTCAAGGTTCCGTAGGGTTCTCCAAGACCAGCAAATATACACTACCAGGCTGTGGCGTTTCGAGTCATCTCCATCATCCGAGCCTGCATTAAATACTGATATTCCTGACAGTAGAAGGGGTCACATCACAGTTACACTGGCTCAATAGTCTCTTCAGCAGACTACTTGGCACCCGATCAAGGTCTGAGGAGTTATGGGTTCCCGTAGCCGTATCTCGTGAGGCATAAAACAACGCCATGGGTTGCAAAGTTGAGATTCTCTACTTCCTCAGAGTAACAAACAATAGCCTTCAAACTGAACACGCAATACATTGTCTTACCACTTCTATTCAGCCATAGGGATCATGGATGACATGGCAAATCCCTTGGCTGGCAGCTCCCAGACCCTGCATCCGGTGTCCAGTGGCTCATCCAACGCCAGAAGCGACCCTAGCATTCCCATTCGGGGACCTGAGCACATCTCAGATGAGGAAGGTCCCTGGGCCCATAAGACGGTCTTAACCTTTGGTAAAGCCTCAATCCGATATTTAAGCAAATCTCGTGCTGACTGTGCTCTCCAATAAGATGGGGGTGGCGTACGAGGGTACGCGAGTCTCTTGATTCTAAAAGAAATCATGAGACAAATAAGAAGGGTGGAGCAAGAAGGCTGGTCCGAAAGGGCTTACAGAAGCAGTTTCTATCCTTGGATGGGAAAGCAGGAGAATGAGTCCGCCCCAGGGCATCAAAATTGGGAACGGGTTGATGAGTATCTTCCGTGTCACTATTTCGACTATGTCGGTGGAACCTCAACTGGAGGGTAAGTTAAATCCTTACTAAGCGGGCAGTTGGTAGAAACTGAGAACCCGAGCAGTTTGAGCAGTATTATGCTCGGAAGATTACGCATGTCAGTGGACCAAGCTTTGGATGAGTACAAAGAATTCGGGAACGCCGTCTTTGGCAAACCCAGACGGTTTCACGAACGCTCACTTCGATGGCAACCTCGGGCCAAGTTCCCCCGTCGTCAAACTCGTGAGGCATTCCAGATGGTCGTCCTCAGAGGTCTTCAGCGAGAGCGGAGGGGCCTCCCTGGTGCAGCAGACCGCGAGCCACTAGAGTACAGGGAAGATCGGACCAGAACGTAAGCAACTCCCCTTCTGATGATTATCTTGTTACACTCCTGACAGGAAGGAACTCCAGTATTGCCATCTCTTTGGCCTGCGGAAATGTTCAGGTACCCTTCGTGTGGCGAAGCTATGACAATGACTTCACCCCCGACGCACACGATCCGGATGCCTGGATACCCTTCAATGCCGGGCGTGCAGATAAAACTTCCATTTGGGAGGTTGCCCGCGCAACTACAGCTGCCCCAGGGTGGTTTGACCCTATCGAAATTAACGGCAAAATGTTCCTAGATGGAGGTATGGTGGCTAACAATCCCTCCCGAGTCATTCTTGAAGAGATATATGAGCTCCACAACTTGCGTCCGGCTCTTTTCGTAAGTATTGGAACGGGGAAGAAGACATCTTCCGATGACATCAACAATGTTACATCATTCACAGAAGTGAGCAATAGAGACAATGGACAACGCGCGGGGTTTTGGAAGAGGTACAAAACCATATTTCGCCACTCTAAAGATTTGATGGTGGACTGTGAGGGACAGAATGGCACTAAAGGGTGGCAAGCCTATTGCCATGGAATGGGACTCACAAAGAACTACAGACTCAACGTTAGGGGCGATCTTTATAAGATCGCCCTTGACGAGTGGCGCCCTCCCAACACAGGAGATGAAACTTTGAATTCCATACGCGAAAAGACGGAAAGCTATCTCAAGGGCAAAAGGGTGAAAGAGGAGATCGAGAAAATCGCTCAGGAGGCTGTTAAGATCCGACGGCAGCGGGCTGTGACGGAACAATGGGAAAGTTTTGCAGTGGATGTGTTTTACCGCTGCTTGACTTGCGAAAAGAAGGAATACAACACCCGCGCCAAGCTGAGAGACCATCTTGAGAAAGGCGAAAAGCATAAACATGATCGAATAATGGACCAGACAGAACTTGAAAAGGCCCTGAATAAGGCGAGAATGCAGAGGTTTGCGGCGGACCACGAGAAGCATTTGAAGGAGGACAGTGATGAGAGTCCGCAATTTGGTGATTAATCTTTGCCTGTCTAGGAATGCGATTAATGGTAATCGAGAAGGATATTGAATTCAAGAGTAAAAGTTGTATTTATATCAAGTTTTATAATGATTCTATAGTTCTATTGTTTATTTGTCGACTCCAACTATGCTTGCATCTTGCCCTCCTCTTTTCCTGTTCGACCCATTCAGAGAGCAGATTCTCCCTGGTTGACAACGACGTGTGCTCTCTTCTCTCCTTGAGAATAATAGCGAACTGCAATGCAAAGGGTTCTGATAAGCAACTGGCAGTTTTGAATGTATGGGCCAGTGAAGTAGATATCGGCGTTTTTGTGGATCCGGCTATGCAGTGTGGCAAGTTGGCCAATATTGTTGAAGACCGCAAATACCAACGAATGACAGATATCTGCATCCGAGAATGACTTGATGTCACTTGCCAGGTTTTCAGTCTCCTGATCTTCACACTCCGGACGATGTTCTAAGCTAAAGGCTTTGCAAAACGATGATGCAACAGCTGTCATCTTCATACCAATTCGATTATAATCCATACCATATATATCTCCAATCAACTTGTCGACATTGGCATTGTTGCCTTTCTCTGCTTGCTCAAGCATATCTTCATAGGTGCGAGCTCTGGTGAGAAGAAGGAGAAGACCGCATAGCGCTGAACCACCGAAAGATGAACCTGAGATACGTTGACATTGGTTGGTTTCTGAGACTTGGAAGAAGGATACTCCTGAGCCGATATTGACGAGAAGATAGGGGTGAATTGTTGGTGGGGTTGAGGGTACGATTGTTTCATCTATGAATGTGTAGATATCACAACTTGGTCCAGGGATAGGTGGATGGCTGTCTGATGGAGATTAGTATTTATTAAGATGAATGATAATTGGGGAGATATACCATGACTTGAACCATCTATACCGTCTGATATGTGACTACCATTTAGAGGGTTTGCCAAATATTGCAATGCTGCATCTTGAATATCATGCTCAGTCATGGCCATGGTAAAAAAGTCCCAGCAAGCCTATTTTTGACAGATTCTATAGGAATATGACTCAAAGCAAGACGGACAGGCGAGGTTGAGTGAGTCTAATGGATCTGATTCACATAAAATGAGAAGTGCGTGATGTTGTCGTCGAAATGCGGTGACTAAACGAGACTAGTGGGACACGAGGGATTAAGGGAGAGAATTTGATGAATTTTCACTTTTGTCAATCTTAGAGCCCAGGGATCGTCCAAACCCACTCTAGCGGGTCCACGCCAATAGCAACTAAGGATATGATCAGATAAGATAAGATCAGTGAGTTTTTCAGTGTAGGTTAACGGTGGAAGTATATCTTGGGGCTTGGTGTTGACAGAAAGTGAGGGACGATCAGATATAATTGTGGAAATGGCGGCTTTTAACTACGAGCCGGCATGTCACACACGGTTTCACAACAAAATCAGCGATGCAAAGCTGCGTTGAATGCTAATATGTCATTTCAAGGATAGTAAAAATTGACACTAAAAAATATTATGAATAAGTGAGCCAACCATGCCAGGCATTCCTCATGCGCTCCGCCCTATCCACCGTCAAGTAAGCAGAGTTAGCCAGTCTCTGCTGCAACTCTTTGAACTTGGCCGTCGGAGCCCCCTTCTCAAACAACATATCCAACTCGAGGTATGATAGACCTTTGGTTTCTGGCAGGCGGAAAAAGCAGTAGATGAGACAAAGAAGAGCCGTTCCGGCATAGACGAAGCACGACTTGCCCTGCATGTTCCACGCGGTGGGATTGAGCATCTGAGGGACGACGACGTTGTTGATGATCATGAAGATGTTGTAGACAACTCGTGCCAGAGCTATGGTCTTGACTCGAAGGCGGGTGGATGGAATCTCGGCGACGATGACGTAGCAGGTTGGGCCGATGCTGAGGTTGTAAAGAAAGGTAGTGGTGATGAGAATGGCTCCAAGGGACCAGTTTAGACCCTTCTGGCCATGAAGAACGACAGAGAGAATACCTCCTAGGGCGAGCATGAAGACAGCGGCTGCAAGGCCAAGTAGGTACAGTTTGCGACGGCCAATATGGGACAGAAGCAACCAAGAGATCATGCCACCGACCAAAGCCATACCGTACATACCAGTCGACAGACTAAACGACTTGGAAGAGTCAAAGCCAGCTTGCTCAAGAAAGTATGGTGCGTAGCCAGTCAAGATCCAACCACAAAGAGCTTGTACAGACCAAACCATGCATGAAATCTCGGTACGTCGAAGGTTTGCACCCTTGAATAAGTCACGATAGCTAGAACCACCGTAATTGAGCTTACGTTCAATGCGGTTCGTATGTTCCATGATAGCAATAGTGTCGTCGATATCGAGATGAGATTGCTTGGTGAGACGCTGCAACGCATGGCGTGCTTCGACCTTGCGCTCTCGTCGAATCAGCCACCATGGACTTTCGGGGGCGAACATTATGCCAATGAGTAGAGGAATGGCAAATGCCCACTGAAGAGCAAAGGGGATGCGGTAGGACCATTCTGATTCATTGGTAACGAGAGAACGAAGGATACCAGTACCGAGAAGTTGACCGATGACCCAGCACATGTTGGTCATGCTTAGCAAGTGGGCACGAATGGCTGAAGGAACAACCTCGGCGGCATATGTAGCTGCAAGTGTTTGGATGACACCCCATGAGATACCTACATAATGATGGTCAGTCTCGAGGACAGGCATGGGTCTTGGTTTAGAAGACGAAACATGATGATGAGGGGGACGAAGAAAATTACGTACCACAAAGAGCCTGAGAGGCAACCAAAATAGCGATATTGTGAGCAAAGAAAGCTGGAAAGACAGCAAGACACATCCAAGCAAGGCTGAGCAGCATCATCTTCTTGTAACCAATCCTGTAGGTAACCCAACCATGAAGCAATAGACCAACAACCTCGCATGCGATGGCCGATACTTGAAGAGCGGTTTGCCATAACGGTGAAATCTCGTACATGGGACCATTCGGTGTCTGGTATATATCTCCATATCTTCGTCTGAAAGCAGGAAACGCAACAAATCCAGCAACAAGACTCTTATCGTAGCCTTCCATAACAACAGTAAGGAGTAGTAGAAGAGACCAAAAGATCGCTTTGGGGAATTCTTTGCAGCATCGCAGGATCGTCATGTCCTTCTCGTTATTCAGCGCACGACGGACCTTCTCGCCCGTATCGTCGGAGCCGTGCGACCCGCGTGGAAGCCATAGTACTTCGATTGCATTTTTGTTCGGATGGTTATCGGGTAGATCAAACGTCGGGTCTGGTGGGGGGGCGTTGTTGTGGTTAGGATCGTGTACTTTTGTCTCGATTTCTGTTACGCAGAGGATGCCGGATTTTGGCTTGACGGGCAGCAGGACTATATCGTCTTTGCTGCTACCATTGTCCGACGAAGGTTTTCCGGAGCCGAACATGGTGTTGTTGCGCAGTGAAAGAAAAGAAAGGAACGGATGCCTTGCGGCGGAGTCATGAAAGAGATCGGCGTGTCTGGTCCATGCAATGTTCCTGGGTTACATCCTACACAAATCATATATGTATAGGATCGGCGGTGCTCGCTTGGGTATTCTGGGTCGTGATGCGCTGACCCATGCACCCCAGGTTCTGCTCTGCTTCGCTTGCATCGCAGCAACTATCACGGCCGTTCCTCGGCGTGGCACATGGCGGAGGTGGATACTATTCACTGGAGAAGTCGGACGAGAAGTGGTGCGCTAGCTAGACATTGGCCGTATTGGGTCTAAGAACCGGGTGGGCGTTGGAGACTTGAGAATCGAATATTTCCACGTGGGATTTCCAGAAGCTTTGACAACGACGATCGCACAAGATGAGATCGTCCATGGTGATGATGTATTTGGCGCCTGTCAGATCCCGATCTGCGAGGGACTAGAGAGCATGGACGAGATGAATTACACGTGGACGTACTAAAAGGTCACCTTGTTGGAATTGAGGTGTTGGTACTAAAAGGCAAACCAACAAACATTTCTTGGGTGTAGCTACCAGGGTCTTGGGTAATTCTTACTACGCCGCTGGCTCATAGCAGTCATCGCGTTTGACAATGGGCCGGCCTAAGAGTTGGCAATGGTCTAGCGGGTGCCCTGAGCCTCTCTACCTCCCCCTTCTGGACACGGGCATGTCATTAAATGCAATTCTTTAGGTAACTGAAGCCAAGGCACTGCGATTAGTGCACAGAGCCTCACGTCACCTCATTAAAGAATACAGACTTTACCGTCTCGAGTTCTCGTCTCACCACCATGACTGGCCGGTTTTAACCGCCCCCTTCTCCGACCCCACCCTTCTCCATGGGGAATCGTCCGGGGATTGGCTCGGAAGTAGGGAGATCTTTAGTTTTGGCCCCTTATTACGTATTGGGGTCCATGGCTGCGGAATGCTTTCCCTCTAGATCAGGAACTCCAATCGGGGACGTTAAGCCACCGGCGAAGAAGAAAGTAAACAGCCTGAGCCGTGTCTCACAGGTTGGTGAAGTCTAAAGATGAGCATTTCATATTCTACAGCCAGGAAAAAGAGGTTTTCTTTGTACCATAAGGCTGAGTAGCAGCAAGCGAAGTGAACTTCATATCAAGAATCCCTCTTGACCCCTTTCACTTCATTGCCCCTGCATCTTGTCCATGTCGTCTGCATCCTTCAGCTGAAGGACTAAACTCGATCTGACATGACCCAGGGGCAAAATGCGACGTGCTGCTTACAGGCGACGAGAATACTTCCGAGGTTCCCAAAGACATCTGATCCGTCAGGTCGACCATCATGTCCCCCGAGTCTAGAATCAATCAGTTTCCAATTCTCTCCGGTTTAATGCTCAGCTCCGACTGAATCAAAGCGATCACGAGTTTGATGGGTAAAATTGATACCAGATCGAGCCATGACTCCGTCTCGGCTGTTGATCCATCAATTTCCGCTATCCAAAGAAACGCTGATCTGATATCAATGAACGGTGGCGCACTAACCACCAACGGGGTTATTTACCGCCCTGGTCTCATTAGCCTCGGATTACATCGGCTCCGCGAGAGGCTCCGCGATATGTCACGCATACAGAGACTGAATCATGATATTCTCATGTGTTGTCTTCCCATGGTCGCTATGATTGGATTGGTAAAGCTCTATGTAGTATTTATGGCGGCTGAATAGACTCTGAGCTAGCGTAATGTTTTCTTCTGACGGGCAATATCATTGGCTCTGTGTTTGTGTATATGCTTCACCGTGACTGACACAATGCTAGCGTACTCTTTAGTATTTCAACATGTTCTACGCATGTATCGCCAGGGGTTTTAAGTTTGGCTACGGCAGGTTCTGGTTCTGGGATTGGTGATTGCAAAATCACCGACAGCATCCTTTTGGAGCGGCTGCGGCCCGCGCACGGTGAAACCGATTGTCAAACAACCATCATCTTTTGACAGTTCATCAGGTGAGGCATAGCGCGACTTCCTAACCTGGAGTTATGTGCCATATCGAATTTGCCATGTCGGGCTGTATTTTGTAATTGCCTTTATTATTCTTGTTATTCAACTTGAGTTCCGCATTACTGTATCATTCGCATGATATTTAATTAAACCTTATTTGTGATACTCTCAAGCACGTGGGCGGTGCCTTTCATGCGATTTGAAAAGTTACAAAATTTATCTGTCAATGCATGAAGTACATAAAGCAAGATTAAGTGCGATCGTGACTATTTCAAGACCTCGTGAAATTGATCGAAGACATGCTTCTTATACAAAGAAGGAAAAAAATTAACCATGGTTGAATTTAGGTAGTGGTTGTTGTTTCTTCGTGTTTTGATGTCACCGATGTCGTAGCGCATTATCACAATTGCATGTCGGAAAGTCAATGCAAGTTGAATACTACCCCAGATTCCCCGGATTTCGTATTTCCATTCTGATATTTATTAGAATCGTTGATAAATGACGTGTAGTAGTTTCATCGCTGGGATTCGGCCCTTCTCATGATGGCATTCAGGGGAAATAGAGTTACCGATGAACTAGGGTAGGTAGGCGAACTCGGCAGTTGAATCAAAATGAGGAGGCGGCGGAGAATATTGAATTTGGGGTTGAGCGAATCGGCGAATTATTTTGGATATTGGTAATAGTTGGTAAAATATGGCGAATACTAGAAAGGAGACTGATATATTAACAAGAGGCCAGAGGGGCCTAATCGACCGCAACTACCAATGGTCGAGAAGAGAAAATATCAGATGACCTGCCATAGAATCCCCCAAACAGGAAGCAAGGCTAAATATGAGTTAATAATTATTGCCTTGAGAGACCTATCTTTATAATATCTACACGCGTGGCTTTTGACTGAAGAACCTCGTAAGAGGTCGCGTTCCATGACCCGCTTCGAGTTTAGGACCGCACGCGATATATGAACTGTTTACGAAAATTAGAACTTTTGGATTGTGAGAAAGGCTATATTCAGGGTTAGTTAGGTGTTATAGGAACGACATACTAGATAGGGAAATGCCATAGTTAGCTGTTCAGGTAGCTTCATGTGATTAACGATAACAAAATATTTACTCGTACTGATCTTTTACTATTTCGTTAGGCTCTTTAAGCCCTAAACCTTAATAAAGAACACATAAATGATCTTTTACTATTGAAATTGATAGCTGCCACGAATTTGCAGCCTGTCACTTATAACTGGTTCCAATCACTGTGTAGATTGTCTCTGATGTTCGAATCTTGATGGGATATTGAATCACGCGGGCAGAGGAACGGGTAGCCAGACTGACTAACAGTTTTTCACTTTCTTAATACAGTGAGAAAGAACAGCCACTGTTGTTATTCATCATGAGGCGCCTTTGGGGACAACTTAATCATTGGGGACGGTGTTAGAGTCTGTGATACCTAGATCAGACTATTTGCTATATATATCCGTCCATGCTACAGTTTGAGGATCGATTAAGCATATCAAGCAACACCTAAGGACCAACAATAATCCTGAATACCGGAATCATGTCGCGTGACAACCATGACGAGGCCAGAAGGGAGTACTGGGATGAGCGAGCCGCACAAATTCGAGAACAGGCTGCAGCTGCCCGACAGGCGGGGATGGCTGACAATCCTAACCAGAACCAACCCGCTTCTGTTGAAGACTATCGTTTGCAACCCCAGGCTGGCTATGTGAGTCCCGAAGAGCAATGGAGACTGATGCAGGCACAAGCCCAGGCTGAGTATCCCCCTGGCGAATCTAGCGGCCAGTCTCAGTACATGCAGCAACCTGACCAAGCCTATGGCTCACAACCTCTCGACATCAATACCTTCCCTGAACGACGCGCTGATGGAACACGGGATGTAAACGAAACCCTCGCCTGGGCAAGGAATGCCCTTAGTTCACCCCAGCCCAACTTGAATCTCCCGCATTACCCAGCCGATCTGCCTCTAGGTGCTCTCGCGTACCCCCCACAGCAAAGGACCTCTATTTCAGATCGCCGAAGGTATTGTGCAGACTGCGGTGCACCCCATGAATATTTTCATTTCCGGTGTGATCAATGCAAGTGGAGAAAGGACAACGGGTTATCCCCCAGAGGCGAGCACTGCATCACGTGTCCTGGAGGACGGTGCACGGGAACTGCACTTCTTTGTGATGAATGCCTTAGGAGACAGTACGAAGTGAGTCCTGCAGAAAAGCAGGTTCTCAAGGATGAGGGCGCTTGTCGTCTGTGTTGCAGGAGGAGAAGGCTGGAATGGGCCCACCATGGGAAGTGCGATCGATGTATAGAACGACAGGAGAGGGGTAACAAGGCTCGTGCCAGCAGAAGGGCAGCTGAACGAGCCCAAAGAGATACACAATAGGTGGGTATATGACGCCTGACGTTGACACCAAGTGAGGATATCGCGAATACATTGGTAGACAGACGCAGGTAACATGAGGTTTGTGGTTGTTTGTTCCCGGATGGGTATATAGGTCTAATAAACCTCTTTATCACTGCAATCCCTGGATTATTAGGGGCATTGAATTAATAACAAAACCTTCAAATATAGTAAACGAGATGATATGCATGTATAAACTCTTCGGTTGACCAGCTGCTTCCGTGAAGATTTGCCTTAACCCATGTCATGTCGACTTGAGTGTGTTTATCACGAATGGTATATACCGGGACTTGAGTATAAATACTGTTTCTCTATACATTTATCTTTCTTCAACCAACAAATACATTACAACTACCAAATCTCACACTGCACGCTTTAAGATACATACTACATATCTCTTCCAGTATTACCATGAGTTTTCGTCGTACACCCTACGCACCGAGCACCGGAAACGAAGGGGACATCGGAATAGCCTCGATTGATGAGGACACAGGCGATGTTACCCCTATGCCTGGATACCAGCCACCCTATAACGATAGATATGGCACTAGACTACCTCCCATAGAAAGCTTCGACCGGTCTGCTCCCCCCCGATATCCATACCCATTATATTCTGGTGAGACATCAGACATCGGAACGGGTCGTTTGAACACCCCCGGCTGGCATGTTGAACACAGGCTTCCAAGTAGGTCAAGTTCTCAAAGCAACGCAAATGTTCGACTGCCACCGATTGCAAGTCTCAATCTTGGAAGGCCTCCTGTAGGTGGTGGCCATAGCTATGCTAGATCTGAAGATCCATACGGATCAAGAGCTACAAATTCTACTCCGTTCGATTCGATTCCCTACAGATCCCGCCACTTTAGTGATCAGTCCTATGATGCCCGAAATGATGACAGCCGCGGCTCGTATGCAAGTCCCTACGGCTCACAGCCACTTGCTACTAGTTCCCAGGGACATCGACCTTTTCCAACTCCAGAGAATCCCAACATCTCGATCGCCAGCCACAGGCAACTATACTGTTTGAATTGCAGGAACCCCATGTCGGGCTCTGTCCTACGCTGCCAAAACTGTCGACAGATACACCGAAATCGGCCCTCTGGCCATACAAGCTCCCCCGAGCCACGATATTGTATCCTATGCGCGTACCCTACTTCTTATCCATATATTTATTGCCAGAACCATTTGCATAGCCGGCGAAATTCTATTACAGACGAAATCAGAGGGAGGCTCCGGTTTGAAGGTATCTGTAGTAGTTGCTGCGCCCGGGATGCTGTCCTAGGCAGTGTGGCGTGCGAGAGATGTAGGGCGGCGAAGCGAGCGCGGGATCTCGATCACCGACAGCAAAGAATGGCGCAAGGGATTTGCACGCGATGTGGAAACAGCCCGGTTAGAGATGCAGGCTTGACGTGCGATGATTGCAGGAAGAACAGTCGGGAATACCGTATGAGGAAACGATAGAAAGTCCTGACACCGACTTTGATACCTGGAGGTAGCCTACTAGACTAGGTACTAAGTTAGGTAGGTCAAGAGAAAGTGAGAACAAAGCTAGGGTTAGCATTGTTGACCAAGTGTGATATGTTATCTTGATAGACCTTGTAGACACTATAACGTGCTGGTTGATAATGCCTCAGTGTTATTACGATATCACTAGGTGCTATTTGTTCTCGGATCAGAAGCGAAGGTAACTTGGCTATGGTTCAAGGAGAAGGGGGAAGCAGTACTGAGCAGATAAATGTCTCGTATCCAAAGCCCAATCAATATCATGGGAAATAATTGAGCCAGGTCATAAGGTATAGGTTTTGACCAATAACTGGAATTATAATCACAATCACCTTCGGCTTGAAGTTTCTTTTACGGAACAAAGTTAATATAGATATAGTACGTTCGGCATGTACCTTGTTATTTATCCCCTGAGTATCACGATCGATCGCTAGGATGGAAATGAAATAGCAAAAACCTAAATACGATCGGTACCTATCAACAAGACCATGCTATACCGTAAAAGAGGTAGACCAGTTACAGATGAAGTACAAATGGTTAGGGCGTATTTTGAGTTTGTTTCCGGTAAAGTCTGTGTAACCGTCTTGGATGCGGCGTTTGGTGGCGCGAGACGCAAAATGAATGGCTGTGCCACTCAGATTAATGGAATGTGATCTTTCGAAGGGGAATAAGAATTGTCCAGAGTACTTCAATGTGAATGCTGTATGTCGTTTTGCAGTTATATTACGAGAACCCAAGCAAGTATTAGCAAAGATATACATATAAATACAGAGCGGCAGTACATTTTTAGCATAAATACAACCGTAAAATCTACCCATTATCTACATCCTGGTAATTGCCCACCTATTTCTTTAGTGGCTTTGCCTAGAGTTGCCGAGATGGCGTGTAGAAGCCGGCTCATCCGTTCCTGCACAGAACGATTGGGGTGCTTACGACTCAGCTTCCCTGAACCCCGCATAGACCATCAAACCTTCAACATTTTAGGGCAGGGCATAAATATATAACACATCACCACATCACCACATCCCATATCTCGTTGATAATGTGCCACAGCGGCCCCTTCGCCCTTCATTATGCCGTCTGAAAACACCACGTTGAGCATTGACGCGTTGCCGCCGGGCACCCAGCGCATCAATGACCTACAAGCCACTCATATCATTCTGGCTCCTCAGCCAAGTTCAGACCCAAACCAACCGCTGGTATGCAAATTGATGCAGAATTTGGACCACAGACTAATTCCTGCAGAACTGGAGCCCGATGAGAAAGACTGTTCATATGTCACTGCTTTCCCTCTATTCCATGATGATGTTTGCCATGTAGGTTCTCAAATCTCGAATACGCATCATGTAGAGGCTAACCCTCTATGAAAGCCCGTGCATGAGCGTTCCCTTTTGGCAAAACTTCAATGAAGAGCTTGGTATTAGCTACGACACACTGAACAACAGCTACGCGGTCAATGTGGCAGGCCTGGCTCTGGGCTGCATCGTTTTTATTCCCATCGCGTTGCGCATAGGCCGTCGTCCCGTTTACCTCACCACATCTATCATCATGTTTGCGTCTGGTGCCTGGCAAGCCGAGTCGTATAATGCTGGAGATATGTTTGGAATGAATGCAATTGCCGGCATTGCTGGAGCTGTCAATGAGGCTCTCTTCCAAGTTACAGTCTGTGGCCAGCTGAATTCACACGAGACGATGGGCTAACGTCGATTCCCATAACAGGTAGCAGACCTATTCTTCGTTCACCAACGTGGCACAATGAACGGCGTCTATCTCATGATGGTCCTCGTTGGCGTAAGGATTCTCGTGACTTTGAGCGTGTAACTTCCGCTAACATTATTAGAACTATCTCGGTCCAGTCTATGGGGGTGAAGTCGCCGTGACCTTGGGTTGGCGCTGGGCTTGTTGGTCCTGCACTGTCTTTATAGGCATCATAACCATCCTCATGATATTCTTTCTCGAGGAGTCCAAGTATATTCCACCGCCAGATGGCCACGAACTCACCACGATCACGTCTTCGCCTGATGAAACCCATCTAAACAAAACCAGCAGCGCCACCGAATCACCCGTCACCTCACCAAACGATGTGCACGATAGTGCTGAGATCGTATTAGTGCAAAGTGGGAATACCATCAAGATGGATAACAGTATTCCCATGAAATCATACCGGGAGCGACATGCATTCTGGACGTTGGATAGGAACCCCTCTCACCAAAAGCGCACCATCTGGAAAGACATCTACGAACCATTTCAGATTCTCTTCACATTTCCAGCTGTCATGTTCACTGCATTGCAATACGGCTGGGCTGTGGCTATGCTCGCCATTTTGGCAGTGACGCAGAGTTCTCTGTACTCCCTCCCGCCTTACAACTTCACAGCTGCTGGTGTTGGAAACATGAATCTTCCTCCGTTCATTGGTGCGATTTTGGGAGCCATCTTTGGAGGGCCGTTCGTGGACTATACCATCGTACATATTGCGAGGCGTCGCGGGGGTATTTATGAACCCGAGACTCGACTCTGGTTGTTCTTAATCCCCGGGTTATCCATGACTTTTGGATGTCTTTTGTACGGCCTGACAATTGCAAAGGTATGTCGACTCCCAAAATCGAGACAACCAGAGAGACTGACGAATATCAGGGAATGCATTGGAGTATCAATGCTGTAGGCGCAGGCTTCATCGGATTCGCCCTCGGAAGTGGCGGTGATATGTGTCTCACATACCTACAAGACTCCTATGAACTCGTAAGTATTCTTGAACTCGAATATGTCCGGTCGTCTGCTGATACCTTTCTAAAGATTGTTGGTCCTGCCTTGACTGGGGTCGTCTTTATACGCAATGCCATCGCCATGCTCCTCGTATTCGCCGCCACACCGTGGATGTCAGGAATGGGTGTTTACAATATGTATGTGATTCTGGGATGTGTTTCTCTTGTTGTTGCGTTGACGTGCGTGCCGATGATCATTTGGGGTCGGAGGTTCCGTGTTCGGTTGGCGGGCAAATATGATCGTTTTGCCAACCGGCAGTATTAACTCTATTGAAGAATACCCATGCCACAACTACCTGCTTTCTAGTATCATTAATCAGAATTATAATAGACGATACTCATGAAAAATTAGCATAACATGATTGTCTTGCTTTCTCGCTCTTCGTGATATGAACGACCTTGTTCTCACGCCAAACATCAACCCAATCTAGTGACCTGAATTTTTATACATACTGGGAAATACAACATTGGCATTCATAGTTCAAAGCCTCATACTTTTACATGAGGATGAGCGTCCAGATACGCAGGAATCAAGATAGTCCATCCCGGATTCCCGCACCAAGAGAAACGGATACAAAGAACAGCATAGCCTCGATATGTAACCTCAAGAGGACTTTTCTCGGTAAAGATAATCCAAGGCGACCACATCTATGGATACCTCGTTGCTTTTAAACCCCAATCTGTGAGTTACGCCGATACAGGTGAGCACTATCTTTATCTAACCTCATTTTGATCTATTTTCCGAGGCGTTTGGTCTTTGGAGCCAGGGGACAAGTAATGGGACCCTAATTCAGCCAGTTAGATAGCAGATTAAGTTATCAAGCTAACTTATATCGCCGATATGACCCACAGCCATAACCGGGTCTATCATGCGCTTTGAGTGGAGATTGGGCGAGAACAGACCGTTGAGAACGTAGTATAAAGAGAGGACCCCGATGATATCGTACTATCAAAATAACCTCAATCTCAAACGTTTCCTCTTTAAATATTGCCAACATGTCCGAGCATACCGAAGCCAATGTCTGGTTCTTTGCCAACAAGCCAGAGGGCACTCCTACAATAGACGGACCGAACCCAACCTTTCAGCTTAAGACCATTCCCATTCCGCCCCTCAAGGAGGACCAAATCCTTGTCAAGGTGTATTACATCTCCAACGATGCGGGAATTCGAACTTTTCTTAGCTGCACAGTCGATGAGGAGCGCATGTATGTTCCTCCGATCCATATTGGAGAACCAATGCACTCCGGTGTGATCGGTGAAGTTCTCGAATCAAAGTCTGATCGCTTCAAACCCGGTGACATGGTCATGGAGGCCTATCGTTCCTGGTGGGGTGACAAGATTATTCTCGACGCAGCTACAACTCAACTCGCGGCTCCTCTACCCAACAACCTCTCCCTTACGCATTATCTTGGCGCCTTTGGAGGTTCTGGACTGGCAGGCTATGTCGGACTCATGGACATCGCAGAAGCTAAGCCCGAACATACTATCGTTGTCTCCGCCGCAGCTGGAGCTTGTGGCTCTGTAGCCGTCCAGACTGCCGTTAAGCTACTTGGTGCCAAGCGCGTAGTAGGCATTGCAGGCGGTCCGGAGAAGTGTGCGTGGGTAAGAGACCATCTCGGTGCTCATGCATGTGTTGATTACAAGAGCCCGACCTTTGTCCAGGATTTGAAGGAGGCGACGCCTGATGAAGTCGATATCTACTTTGATAACGTTGGCGGTGCGGTCTTGGATGGTGTTCTCACCAGGATGAAGAAGTTTGGTACGGTTGCTATTTGCGGAGCGGTCAGTACATATAATTCTGATCAACCGACTATGTTGAAGAACTGGTTTGAGATTATCTCTTCGAGGTTGACGCTCAAGGGTTTCTTCCTGTTTGATCACATGGAGAAGATTCCTAAGCGCATGGGGGAGATTATCCAGGCAGCAGCCGAGGGTAAGATCAATGTTGACATTGAGAATATTGTTCCTTCCAAGATTGAGGATATGCCTAGAGCTTGGATAGATGTCTATAGCGGTGGAAATAAGGGGAAGTCTATCACAAAGCTCATCTGAAGAGACAGGGCCAAATAGAGTTGAGGATATAGAGAAAGAAAAGTCAAGATACAAATACAACACAAAACGGAACATTGCTCTCAAGCCCAGTTTCAGTTCAACCCGTGATCCTCAAGAACCTTCACAAGTTTACTCTTTTCCTCATCATCAACCTCCACAAACGTGTCAACATACTCACGCGTCGAGTAATCCATCCCTGTTTTGTCTGTATACAAATATTTATTTTCATTCCCAGCATCCTTCACCTTCAGTGCCTTCAGTAAAGCCGTAGTGACCTGGCTGCCATTCTCTAGTGCAAGATGTAGCGGAAGTTTCTGTCTATATCTCCACCCCGATAAAGTCCTTGGGATAAGTATCTTCATCGTTTCCTCCAAGCGGGAAGCCCACTCACCCTCCTCATTGGCAACCTTGCACCAGGGAAAGGGCTTGGAGTAGCATGTTAGTGCGAGAGGAACCATGAAGCCGAAGTTTTCTTCTTCATAGTTTGGTTCGTGAGTTTCAAGGAGCCATTGAACAAAATTGGGGAGGGCGAGGAGGGATGCCAAGTGGAGGGTTCCGTCATCTGGAGTATTGGACTTGTTCAGAACCTTGAAGGCGTCGAGATTTCCAAGAAAGAGTGAGGCTTCACGCGGAGAGATCTCGTCGTCGTCCTCAAAAAGCGCTGAAAATTCACTCTTTGGCTTCTTTGATGAGGCCAAGGAGCTGAACATTGATCCGGAGATTGTTTCGTTGAGTATTTCACTGTCGAGATTGAGTAGAGCTTCTAGTATAGGTGCTCGAGTCTTGTCTAACAGTGTCAGAAAGATAAGAGGTATCTTTGACACCGATGTTACATAGTCTGGGATCACTGTAACGTTGTCAGCATGCTTTCAACGCGAGTTTCAAGACTTCAACCTACCTTTATTTCCTTCCTTCAACAGACGAAGGATAACGTCGTTGCTGATTTTGAGAGAAGTAGCTTTAATGCACCAAACAAGTAACGTGATCTCCTCCGCTTCCCACTTCCTTCGCAGTCGATACGTGGTTTTTGCAGCAGGGGATAAGCCCAGATTTAGCAACAGGTTCAGAAGAGTGGTACCTTGTGGAAACTTCCGTATGCATTCGAATAGAAGTTGTCCTGATAGCCCGCTCTCAACTTGGGGTCTCTTCATCTCGAAGCCAATTGTGAACCACCGTGTTATTTGTTCCTCTGTCCCAAGGAGACGTAGAAGTGTTGCCGGGACGATGGATAAATCTGCATACTTACACAACGCCCGGAAATGGGGCTCGAGATTGTTCCTTGCCGCTAGATAGAAGCAATGCCCGTCCTGGTCGTTGGGGTTAGCTCCGTGTTCAAGGAGCAATTCCACGATGGGAAGATATGGTTGCTTTGACTCGAGCGTGTGAACGAGGGTGTTGTAGATGCTCTCCCCATCGATGTTGCAAGTAAGCACACTTCTGTAAATATTGGCACGAATTCTCTGATCAACAGATGGATTCCCTCGCAGGTACGGATGGTTGAAGACCGAATTGGCTGCTTCATCATCTTCACCTTTTGTCA
This sequence comes from Fusarium verrucosum, assembly GCA_013623715.1. NCBI lineage: Eukaryota > Fungi > Ascomycota > Sordariomycetes > Hypocreales > Nectriaceae > Fusarium > Fusarium verrucosum. The sequence goes on along the minus strand of JABFFJ010000441.1, from coordinate 31,833 downwards.
AGTAGCAACAAAGAAGCTCGAACATTTCAAGATTGCGCGTCTGAAACGCAGCTGCGAAGACTTCGTTGTCTTTGTAGTTGACTTTGGCGCCGTTATCGAGAAGCAGCCTGGGAATGCCCAGGTTTCCGGGGTCACTTCTGATGCTGACCAACAAGGCCTCGCAAACCTGAGACTGGCCAACTCCTTGCTTAAGCAAGATCTCATACGCCTGTTGCCTTTGCCTAAAGTCCATGGGCTTAATGGTTTGGAGATGCTCGAATATTTCAGTTCTCGTAGTCTCTTGAGCGATTCGTTGAATGAACCTTTGGAAGAGTCTATTGGGTAAGGCCTCTGCCGCCGTCTTCAGCATGTCAATGTCGACCTGGGCTCCATGCTCCAGCAACAGTTCGAGCAGATGTTCATCTTCAGGATGTTTGTGGAGTACCCTCACCAAGGCTCGAGAAATCACATCCACCGAGATCTCCTTGCTAAAAGCAAACAGGCTTCCGAAGATACCAGCTTTGATACTAGGAGGCGTGTCTGTAGAACTCGCAACATCGAATGCTTTTTCGACAGTCATATTCGAAGCCCCGGCTGAAAGAAGCATGTTGAGGATTATGGGATAGCCCGCTCCAGTTGACGCAGCTGCCTGGACGGCCTCACCGTTGTTGAAGTTGACGTTGGCTTTGTGACCAAGTAGTAACCATAGGCCGTCCATATTCCCATCCAATGCAATCTGGACTTCTTGCAACAGTGCTTTGGACTGCCCAATCTCGGCCGAAGAAGCTTTCTCAAGTAGTCGTTTCATGAGCTCGAGTTTGATCTCCGTTGCCTCAACCTTGGAGGCTTCTTCAAAACCATTGTATAGTGTAGAGTTTGACGGATCTAAAGAGAGAATTAGACTAACAAGATCCATGTTTTGTTCTTGTACTGCAAGACGGATAACTATGCCGTCTTCCCCATCAACATCCAACCCGTGACGGAGAAGGCATGGTATAGTTTCTGCATTGTGCGAGTGATCTTTGATAAGAGTATAAGCACTTCTAAGTGAAGGCTTTGGATTTGCCCGAGATGCAGAGCTCAAAAATAGCTCAAGGGCATCAACTCTATAGAACTCTGTGTCAATAAGCTTGGGTAGAACCACGTTGACAGTTGCTTGGTTTGGTGTCGAGGAAGAGCATAAGAGCTCCAAGAGTGTATTGTTGTTTGTAGCGATGACCTTTGCGAAGGCGTCACCACAGGGGTAGTTAGCATCAGCACCATGCTCTAAAAGAACGCGTACAAGATCGAGTGGTGCATCTGATGTGATAGCTTTGAGCAGTGTTTTGTGTACTGCGGGACCGGAGGCACCTTGTTTAAGGAGAAGAGTCATCATGTCAAGAACAATCTCGTATCCAAACTCGACAATGGTGTCCAACGCAATGGGAAGAGCTGCAGCTAATGCGTCGCTAGTTGGGCTTGCACCGCAAAGCATATTGAGCACTGCAACTTCTCCTCGTTTCGTAGCTTGCACCAACGGAGATCTTTCAACGTCGATAGTATGGTCCAGTGGTGCACCACTGTCAAGAAGGAATTTGAGCAGTTCTGAGTCGATTTCACCATCCTCAGCCACCAAGTACTGTAGACATTCGGCAAGGGGTGCTCTTTCGATACCCTTTGCAAGGAGAGCCCTAATGGCGTCAAACCTCGAGGATCTTGGCCATATCTCAATAGCGTTGCGGAGAGTATTAGAAAGAATAGCTGGCGCACAATCTCTTTGAAGAAGTACCTGCAGTATATCCAAATCGACGGATACCAAAGCTTTACTAATAGCAGCAGCTCCCTCATGCTCGACTGATGCTTCGTACTGGAGAAGAGTCTCGACGAGACCCCTTTGTTTTCTTTCGACAGCACGAACTAAATGAGTGTCGAGTTGCCATCCGCTCAACCCCATGAATCCGAACAGATTCATGAAGTATATCATGTCCAACTCCGTAATACTCTCGGGTAGATAGATCAGTGTGTGTGAAGGTGGTGATGAAAAGGTTCCATGTCTCAGCACTTCCATCATACTGAAGTCGAGCTGGGAGACAGCATATTGCAGGGCATTATGTGGCGGGACATCGACCATGACACCGGCTTGTACCAAGAGATTGACGAGTGGTAGGTGACGAGCCAATACATCTTTGACCAGTTCTTCTCTAGTCACCGAGTTGTCGCAAACAAGGCCAGACTGCGACAGTAGTGTAAGAAACACCTGTCTTTTGTTATCATCTTCGTAGTGTGAAACAAGCTCGCACGATTGGTAGCGAACGGCGAAGAAAGCTTGGTTGGAAGAGGCGTAACCCAAAACTACAGCTGTAGCCTGAAAGCTTTGCAATCGTAGTGCATTGAGAAGCAATGAGTCGGATACTAGCTCTGGGCGGTTTGATAGGACCAGAAGAATTAGGGATAGGGAGAGGGTCTCTTCCGACTCAGCCATGGTAAACTGTTGTTCGAGACATATTTTCCAGGCTTCTGATTCCATGGCATTCGTTGCTGATAACATCAAGCTGACTACCTCCAAGTTTCGAGTTTGAATATGCTGGTTGATAGTTTCTTGGCACTCAGATGTCTTGGCTCCGAAGCTGAGAAGAATCTTCACAGCATGTAGAGAAGACGTCGATAAGGCTATGCTGACCCCTCTGTTCAGAAGCGGCTGACTTACTTGTGTTTGACACAGAAGGTGAATGTAATTGAAGTCATTGTGAGAGATTGCTTTATCCAACCAGATCATTCCATCTGAGTCAAAATTCGAACTCAAACTCATACGATTCCTCTTCATCTTCTTCTCAAGTTGTTCATCATGCAAATGTCCCCAAAGCTCATCCAAAGAGGTCAATGTGGTATGAAGCAATAGGGCCTGAGCAACACCAGCAGGCGGAAGCATCTCCTGTGACAATAAGGCATCAAATGCTTTGGCGACTTCATGCTTTGTGAAGGTCCACTGCGAGGTGTTGCAAGCTTCTGCCTTTTGTTCCTTGGACCGGAAGAGGTGACGTTTTTGTCGCTCTGGTGGTATGTAGTTTGGATCTGATGTTCTTTGCTGGACTAGTAGGCGACGTGCTGCATCTCGATTGGTGGTGTTGAAGGGAAGGAAATCTTGAGCGGAGGGTTCAGTTAGAGGAGTGAGGCGTTGAGGAGGTTGGAGAGAGGCCTGGGATAGGAACCATTCGACGCGACGTGTATCAGCCATGTTCAATGCCTTGTTTCTTAATGTGACAATGCTTCGGAATCATACAAAGTGTTGAAAAGCGTCAGAAATACTGATGAGTAACGATGAAATGCTGAGTCGAGGATGGTGTTGAGGCTGAGAATGACGGGTGAGAATGCAACAACCAATTTTGATACCGGCTATTCAAATCCAATGACAAGTAACATGGATTTGCCTGTGACACTCGATAGGCAGATTACTAGGCTGACCGAGAATGAATTGTTGACTTGGCGACACATCTGGTGATGAACCCCGCGTCAGGCATTATGAAGGACTCCAATTCCGCATATCCAAATCCAATAAGAGATCAACTACATCCGGGCGTACAAGTCTAAATTCCAAATAACGTTACTCAATAGGCGACCGACAGGACTCCACTAGCACTGCCTTCCAACAGGCAGATGTGAGGCCTTTCAGGACTACACCCTTAGACCAGGCGAATCCGTGCATGGACATGATTGGCTGATATTCGAGAAAGAGTTCAGCTCGGGTTGATCAACACCAAAAACGGAAAAGACACGGGGCTATGATTGGGTTCAGGCAGTGCGGAACGTGAATAACGACGCGGAGTTACACCGCACGACGCCCGGTTGATATGGGGGCCAAGTATTCATGCGTCTGAGCACGTTAATGCGCAGATTGAGCCTCATCGGGCGAAGGGCACATGTATATTCAAAAGAGTTTAGTATCAGGACAAACATTACTCGGTCAATGGAATTAATAAACTCAAATATGATGTCAAGTTAATATAAAACATGATCATTGGCCTCAACAAAAAGAGTATCTCATCAAACCAAAATGGCTGCCCCTCCACCTCCACCATATTCTCCTCCCGACCCTACCAGAAATGATGATGCATTTAGAGGCATACGCTCCATGATTGACTCTGTCGACGACAGTTCCTCTGCCACGTCCACTTCTTCCAGTTCTTCTTCAGCCTCAACACTCCTCCCTCCCTACCCCCCAGGTAGAGACCGCTCTAGTCGCAGCGATGAGCCCAGAACTGTTCCACCCATTACGGGTCATCTTCATAGACTTCGAAACCCAGGAGACTCAGGTACCTCCAATGTCACCTCGTCAGGAACCCGCGAACGTCTTCGTCAAATGGAGATCGAACGCGATGAGCTCCGCCACGCGATGCAACAGGAACGCTCCATAAACGATCGGCTTAAACGCGAAGCAGGTCTAACAGGCCTTTCCGCTGCCGAAGCCAGACTCCGCGTTCTGGAGCTCAAACGCGAAGCCCAGGCTGCAGCCCAGCTAAGGAAAGCTCCCAGCGATGGAATGTTCAAAGCAGCATGTGCAACAGACTTGCTTTTTCTCATGGATACTACTTCGTCAATGGGACCTTTCATCAATGCTGCAAAGGAACAGGTCAAGAGGATCATGGCGGATCTTACGGAAACGTTCTACAATGAGGCCGAAATAAGAATCGCCGTTGTCAGTTACAAGGACCACTGTGATAAGGACCATATCAAGTTCATTGACTTTACTACTGATGTGGATAAGGTTCGTAACTTTATTGATTCGTTGAAGGCCAGAGGTGGAGGCGATACTCCTGAGGACGTTTTAGGCGGAATTCAGAAAGCCATCAATGCTTCTTGGAAGAACCAGACGCGATGCCTTATTCACATCGCTGATGCGCCGCCTCATGGAGTCATCTTTCACAACTTCGAGGAAAAGGCGGATGACTATTTCACCCCTGGGACTGAGCCGCATAGACTTCAGTACCAGCCTCTTTTGAAACAGCTGATTGGTCTCAATATCAACTATGCTCTTCTTCGGATCCTGAGTACAACCGATAAGATGGCGTATGTGTTTCTTAAGGAGTATGCTGCTGCCTCGGCCGATTGCAAGCTTCTCACGTCAAACCCGCACTACGTCGATGCGCTGAACGAGAAGTCTGGGCCAAAGAGTAGTGTTCGAGGTGCGAGTTCTCAGGGTAGTGCTAAGGGTAATCTTCTCTTCGAAGAGGCAGAACTGGGAACGACATACAGCGCCCTCCGTCACTTGGTCGTCAAGAGTGTTACCAGCTCGGCATCTCGTACCGCAGTTCGAATGTCGGAGTCTACTTCTCGAACTGACGAGAAAGGGACCAAGGGAGCTCCATTGTCTCATCTAGACGCCATCGGTGAAGCTGAAGATGAGATCAACGAGAAACAAACCCAGCCCGTGCTTGAAGATGTCCGAAAGCAATGGAACAACCGAGCCTGGTTCGAAGATGAACTTGTCGTTGAAGGTTTCTCACCTGATACAGTAGTTCATCGCTCAGGAACCCTCAATGACATGATGGCCCACGACGATAATATCAAACTCAGCGTCATGGAACTTACTGTTCATAAACGTCAACTCCCTTTCGCGCAGGGCGCTCTGAGGTTAGCATACTGTGCCAAAACAACACACTCTACAAACCGCTACGTCGTCAAGTCTTTCAAGCGTGGTGGTAAGCGTCTTGCACATTTGGCAGAGGATATGCGCTGCCAGGCCCTCTGTAAGGCTTTTGCCCTTGAGTTCAACGCCTTGACGGGTGACAAACATGCGATTGACTTTATCGTTACGACATGTCTGAAAGGCAAATCTGGAAATTCCGGGACAGACTACATCTCTCTTGAGCCGTTTATCAAGGGCGATTATGTCAAGTATAACAATAACTGCAGCTACGTCAACGAGGACAACCCAGATGATGAATTCAACAAAGCAGCACAAGCCTTCTCGCACTTTACCTACGAGAGGTCGTGGGGAAGTTTCTTGGTCTGCGATCTCCAGGGAGTAGGCCATGTCCTGACAGACCCAGCTATTCACACTCTGGACCCTGAGAGGTTCAAACTCGCAGATACAAACCTCGGAAAAGAAGGCTTCAAGTTCTTCTTTGCCACTCATACTTGCAACGACATCTGTACCAAACTCGAACTAAAAAGCAAGCCCTCAACCCTAACATCCGAGAAAGCTTCTTTCCGCGAGTGGTGGCCAACCATCGACTCCACAGCATGCTGCTCGAACAAACTCTGTGGCAAGATCATCCAAGTTACAAGCGCGAACAAGTCAGACGAGTTTCCTGGCTGTAACTGGTGTGATAAATGCTGGCCTCAGTTAGAACAGACGAAGGAGAAGGTTATTTGCGTGGCGCCGGGTACACATCATGAGTTTGAGGTTTCCAGGTTTTACTATGAGTCGCAGGGGCAAATTCCACCGAGGAAGTGTATGGAACATAGGGAGAGGGATGAAACTGTTGCGAGGACGGCGGTTGTGGGAGGGAATTTCTTTGGGAGACTTAAGAATGCGACAAAGACGAAGGCTATATCTGGCAAAGCCTGGTGATAGCTTTTGTTTATTCAGTGCTGAAAGCTTGGTCTTCCCATCCTACATTACCGTAAATACTCACGAAATTCGCGGCGCCCTGTGGATCCTTTTTACCTAATTCTAGGCTACTAATTAGCTAAAATGGAAATAAAGATCTAATATTGGCACTAAAATTGAGGATTTCTTAGGAAAAAGGTATCCATAGGGCGCCGCGAATTTCGTAAGTATTTACGGTAGTTGGACTTCTTTGAAATTTCAATAGATCGATATACACTGCTTGCTCTCTATGTCTTCATGGTCACTGGTCGAAACAATGCCTTCACCTTCAACATAGGAACGTTTGCTATCCCAACCTCTTCATTTTCCACCCGTTTTCCCATTTAGCCATGGATCTTGCAGTAATTCCCTCGCAGTGGGTCTATCCTCTGGACTCCATGTCAAGACACGTCGTAGAAAGGCTATGAAACCTGTGCTATCCGCAAGTCTCGTCTCTAGCTCTTCTAGTGAGCGATTCTTTGGGATGGGGGCTAATCCTAGCCATTTCCCTAATGCATCTCGTTAGTTTCCTTCCCGGGCGAACGCCAATTACTGATCTGTTGAACGTACCCTTTTCGTCCCAAAAGTCAGCCGCCCTCGTCTCATTACGTTTCAGGAATTGCATAGGTGGTGGTCCCAGTGTTGCTATCAGCTCGGCTAGGTGCGCTGCATCGTACCTGTCCCCATCTTCGTCTTTTGCTGTGAACAATCTTTTAGGTCCGAGAAGATCCCAGGCTGTTAGGCCAACACTCCATATATCCACTGGGTAGGTCCATGTTATACACATGATGACTTCAGGTGCCCGGTACTGGATAGGCATGATATCTCCTCCATGAGGGCCAGGGCCTAATCTTGCTTCACCAAAGTCTGACAAAAGCATTGGACCCGCCTCTGGCCGCATCAGACGTGAGAGATATATGGTTCGATCTCTTGTGATTTCCTTTCTGGTGACAGGTGACTTGAGCTCTGTTTCTACCAGGGGCTGAAGTTGCGCATCATCGTCCAGGCCGAGCAATAGATTCCCCGGGTGGATATCTACCAAGTGTCAGTCTCATTCAACAAAATTGGATAACCATCACTAGCCTGTGTGCACCAGCTGTGCTTCTGTGTGCATAAAGTCAAGAGCTTTGAGTAGTTCCTTCATAGCCCCTCTAACGAATTTCTCGTCGAATCCGCCGTCCTCTCTAAAAGCAACTTTCAAGTTACGCAGGCTCATCTGCGAGGCTTCCAGCACTAGAACCTTGTGTCGACCATCTGGGCCACTCATTTCGAATGAGTCTAAAAGATGTCTGATGTTACTTCGTCCTCTGTGGTTCGTCTTGGCGAGTACTGGCGACATGGCCTCGTATGCGGGAAGTTCTCGGTGGTTGCGAGAAGTGTGAACGTAGATCTTGAGAGCAACATACCGACGTTCTCTGAGAACAAGTATCAGTTAGATTTGATATTCAAGAGATATTCCTCGCGACACATACATTAGATCTCGGGCAAGCCATATTGTTGATGAGCTGCCAAAACCTAGCTTGGTCACCGCTTGATAGCGGTCTTGAAAAACTTGACCAAGTCGGACCGGATAAAATCGAGACGCATCATAATCCGCAAGCTCCTCCTCTTCGACTTTTACATCTTGATCGATTGTATCAAACCCAGTTGTTGGAAATGAGCGTGGCTGTTCAGGTGATTGTGGGAAACATTCCAACCATGGTGTTGCGAGCTTCGTCAAGGTTGATGATGACTTTCGCGTCAGCGGATTCGGATGTTTCGGACGCGTTGAAGGCGAAACAAATAAGGTGAGAGTACTTTTTGGTATCAAATGCGGAAGTCGATTGAGACACGGTCGACATACCATCGCGTTTCTCAACATCAAGGCTAATGTCGGTGAAAGATATCGGGCGTGGTGAACTGCGAGGGACGCGCCGGCGGAAACTCGGCTTCAAGGGACTCTAGTGGAACGGCGATCGCCCTAAAAAAAATCCTAAAGATGTATCAACATTAGGAGAAGCAGTAGAAAATTTGCAAAGATCTATCTTGGTTTCTTTGCCTTCGAAACAGGCCGATCTGTTCTAGACTACGTGGCTGATTCTTAGATACGATATCATGTGACACTTAAACTCTGAACAAGCCAGGCTGTTGAATCAGTAATATACAAACATTCCTTGAATAATAGAATTAAATAATAATGTTGTCGCTAAATGAACCATAAATCCTGAACATATTGCAGTCCAATTATGAAGACTTTGGTGTGAATATGTTATTAGTGAGTGTTGGTGTTTTATTATCAAAATTGCAGTCATACCCTATATGGTTGCCAAGCATGAATATTTGCAGCGATTTCTTGTGCTCAACGATTCTATTTTTGAATGGTTTCAATTTTTATGAAGAGAATAAGCCAGTAACATGCAAATTTATTTTCTTTTATTGCTCTTTACCTGTTATTTGATTCATACTTTAGTAGATATTATTAAAACCTTGAAATGTCTATGATACTATATTAACTCGAAAAGTTCGCTGCGCCCTGTGGATCCCTTTTCCCTAAGAAATTATAATATTTAGGATTCTTATGTCTATTTTAGCCAATCAATGGCCTAGACTTAGGTAAAAAGGACCATTAGGGCGCAGTGGACTTTTTGAGTCGATACCGTAGTAATGTGTCATAAACGAATATTCGGAGGACTTATTCTACCGCTCATAGAGGGAAGTTACTTGAAGCACCGTCAGCTCTAGAAAAGCCAAATCTAAGACCGGATAGAATTGACCCGGGAAGTGGAACCAGGTTGGTTGCATTGTAGGATTTGAAACTTCAACTCGGGCTGTTGATGGCGCGTAAAGACTCGCGGAGAATACCTTAAAGGGAGGCTTAGCAGGTTGCCATCGAGCGATGCAACGCTATGCCACTAAATTTGGACCCGCTAAACCAATCGCAGCAGAGGCTGTGCGACCTCGAACAACTTGATAAGCAGCCCCCACCAAGATTGCATCTCAATAATTATACCAACCTCGCTAATCAAGAATCGTAATCTAATCATATGACGATGGGACCTGAACTTGTACTACAAGAATCTATGTAGGCTCCCTTGGTCAATTTTCGAATCCATTGACAATTCCCATCAGTCCAAAGCACGGACTGTCGAGATGCCTTCATCATGGTTTTCTTATTCCATTACGAGACCCTATCCGTTTCGTTGGTTCACTCCAGTGGCCGTGATTGGAGGATTAGTGCTGACTGTCGTCTTTACGATTATCAATCTCGGTTCGACCGGATTCTATCTCAAGCCAATCTTCACTGAGGACCCCAACGGCACGACAACCCAAACACCCCAGTATGTATCAGAGAGCTTCGTACAGAAGGACGGTTTACTAATTTACAACAAGATGGTTTATGAGACCTCCATTGAACTGGGGAAATAACATGGAAGCCAAATGTGAGCCCAAGATGCTGTCTGTTGGTGATCGCTTCTTCACAACCAATTTGGGATTCCAATACTCCATCAAGGCAATCACCAAATACGGCAATGACTCCCAAACCAAAACATCATATCCTTCACTTCCTTATATGAATAATACTTTGGAAGATTGTTACCTGACGAAAGTTGATATCAACCTACGAAAATCCGACGCGAGACCGACAAATAGTTGGTGGCTTTCGTGGATCAACACATTCACTGAAGCCACTGCCTCCTGTAATATTGTTACCGACCTAGGCCTCGTGAACCTGACTCTCGGCATCGAGTATACCGGGGAAACGGACCAATTGTATTACTATGTCATCGAAGATGACCACAAAACACGCGCCAGTACATGGTGGGGAACAAGATTGCTTAACGTCTATTTGACAGGAGTTCTTCACACCATGTCACAAACCCAAAGTCTGGGGGATGATAATTACTGGATGACAGGAACGATATCATTTACGATAAACCCTGACATAAAGAAGTAAGTGTGACCTGACCGCTAAAGAAACAAACATGCCTAACATCAGTCAGTATTCGTGATCTGGGGTTATTCAATCTCGCAGGGTGGTTTCTCTCCTCCGATGGCCTTATACAGGGAGATAGTATGTTTGGCCTTGATTTAGTTGTATCGTATTACTTACACTTTGCAGATCTCACCGACACGGCTTTCATCCGTGATCATCCCAAGGTATACCAAAACCAGCCGAGTAATTTCTGCCACTAACGTGAGATAATAGGCTAGGTTTGTCCCTGTTGTATGGGAAAGCCTTCACTACACAAGAATCCTGAGCTCCCTCGTCGCCGTAGACCTGGGAAACAAAAACGCGCCCAATCTCCTCTTGAGCAAAGATGACCTTCAATATGCCATTCTGCCTCCAGACGATCCAAACCGCAAAGCAGGTAGCTTTCTAAACGGCTCATCATTCGACGGCTCACCTGGGCGATATAGCAAGATTCCCGCTCCGGGATCCCCAGTACCGCCAAGGGATAAAGATCTAGTGCTTTTGAACGAGACGTATGCGAGATTCGAGGATCAAATGGGACCGCTGGAGTCTATGAACGCAACGATTGTAATGCAGTATCTGTGCTCAGTTCCACAAAGCAAGAGCCCGGGTGTCATGATTTTGGCGATACTTCTCGCGAACCTGGTTTTGTTGCAGGCGGCGTGGAAGATTCTCAATCTGATTGCGGAAAGTATGTTGTCTAATGCACAGCAGACAATTTGTCGGGGCTGTTCTTGTGATCAGACATCGATTGGACTGCTACAAAATCTGCCAAAAGATGAAAGGTCACGGGGGTCGTACGTGGGTGTTAGTATTGACGAAGGAACTAATAGCAAATTGCTTTCGAGTGAGAGTAACTTAATAAAATGACGCAAGAAAAGATTAATAAATAATCTTTTCTCAACCCTGTTACAGTTCTACGTCTCTTTTGCTACTCCGAGCTCTCGCAAAGCGTTTCTGGGACCCAATCGAATCCAATTGTCAATCTCGTCCTGTGTTGCAACGGCAACAACCCCTATCATGCCAATAGCATTCGCCCCAGCTTCTTTATTCACAGCTGCTCGTCGTCTTGGAAGGACTATCATCCATCGCTGGGTGAGTAAGAAGTTGTGTGGGATTACAGCCCCAGGAGGTGATAAATGCGCATTATCGGACAATCCCTCTCCAACCTTTGTGGCCTGTCTCAAGAGCTCGTTGTAGGTATCAAACAGCTCGGCTTCAGTGACGACTTCGGACTCGAGTCGACGGTAAAACCACTGGAATGGAACATCGGGATCCGTGCCATCCTCCGAATCGAGAAAGGAAGCGAGGCTATCTTTTGGCTTTGGTATCAGCTGCATGTGTTTGTGCAGCCGGCTACATCCTCCATCTCGCCCACTGTTGAAGAAAGCGATGTAGTCTTCACCCAGGGCAGTTAAAACATTCCATACTGCTTCCAAGTCGTCTCGATTTAAAGCCTCGTATTGCCTTTGGTGGCCATCTGAAGTAAGAAGCATCAGATGAGGTCTGGCGAAACAGAACTTGTTAGCTACCAAAACATGAGTGCTGCCGACGTCGCAGATCTCATATCCTGCGGTGCTTATGTCGCTTCCTTCTCGTTTCTGATTATGAAGCTCGTCATTCTGCTGTTCCTGGGAGCCAGCTGTTTCAATGGTCGGCTTTCTCGCCAATGCAGATGTAAGAAGGAATTGGATCTGCGTTTTTCACTGTCAGCATCAGGCTGACAACAGATGGAGGTTGAGGCATATTTCTTAGACCTTCAACTTTCCGTCAAGATACTCGATGGCCTTCTGGTTTTTGTCATAGAATACTAAGCCCTCTTCAACAAGGCTGTTAAACTTGGACGTGATTAGCGATTCGTTCATTGTATACGTCCCTCGGTCTTCATGGCATAGCGGTGTATAAACAGCCAAACGCATTTGTAAAGCTGTGCCGCAGCTCATGCATCGGGTTAAAGATTGCCCGAGGATGCAGCTGAGTTTGAGTGAGTTGCACAAACAATTTAATGCGCTTTTCCGAGTTGTCCAGGGCGTGCGAGAATGCGGGAGGCTGGGCTGACATCAAGAATCATATCATGCAGTTGAAGGAAAAACATAGCCTATAACATTATTCAAAGGTTTCTCTATTACAGGTATGTATGAGTTGAACTACTAATTAGGCTTTAAAGAATCATCTTTTACCATTTCTAGTACAATCTAAGTATTTTTACGACCGTCTGGATCTACAGTAATTATCAAGCAAGGCCAAGGTCCCACCCACATAGCACTATTGGATCTTTTGTCATGCAACCTGTTGGTTCTGTATTACAGTGAGTAAGTGGGCGAGTGAAACCCCCCCTCATAGTCCATCCTGACCTCAGTATGACTTTGAGACATGGAGGAAGACCCGAATTATCACAGATACTTTCACTATGCCTGGGTTGAGGCCTAATAATAAATACATCTGATTCTGCGGCACCCTAACTCTCACTATAGTCACTCTTTAAGTTACCTAGGGATAAATGGCCATTTAAATTAATACCCGATTGATACCAGTTCAGCAATTGTATAAATAGTTTAGACGTGCCTGTTGCAATATAAGGGAGGGATAAGTTGGGTCTTTTTTCGGGTTACACAACATGTCCAATAAAGTTGGATACTGTGGTACGCCTTTTATCTATCTTTCGACAGTAACCAATAGATCTGGATCAGGCTGGTAGAGCATCCCAATTATAGTATAAACGTGCAGTCTTACCCCCACTGGAAATCTCGTAATTGATTCAGTGGCGGAGGCGGAGGCTGAGATCATTTCCAAAACGAGACATTGCGGCTCATGGCTGCGAACTTTACAAGATGGAAGGAATTTAAGTCAGACGCCAAGTTATGGCCCCGAGGCTCAAAAGACGGGAGAACCCCCCTAGCCCCCTCACTTGAGCCTCATATCTATCAACTTCCCAACTATCATGTCTTACGAACCAATAGCTGGTGACTCCCCACCAGGGGACACCTCAAAGACTTTTGAGAGTGTCAAAGAAACGTCGACACCATCTCCCTCAATCGCATCTTTCCACGTCGGCGATAAATCCTCCATTCCGCGCGACTGGCACAATGGACCGCATACCCTTCGCCTTTCAAGGCTAGAGACTATTATTCTATGGACCTGGGATATACTCCTAACTTTGACACCAGCCTGTTTCTTCGGTAAGATTCAGGTCAAAGATTATCAGTCATGGGGCTGGCTAACTCATGGCAAGGTCTCACCGTCGCAGCAATTAATCTCGACAAAAAGCCGATATCGGATTATGGCAATATGGTAGTCAACTTGACTATCCTTAGCCCATCCATCTACCCCATTCTATTTGCCGCCGTGGCGAGCCGCTTCTTCAAAAGCTTCGCTCGATGGCGGCTGGAGAAGCGTCGAGGTATCGAACTAGCTACACTTGAACAGATATCCGGCAGCCAGAATCTTGCCGGTGCAGTAGAGCGACTCTTATTTGTGCGAACTAGAATACCCGTCGGAATCATTATTGTTCTGATATGGTGTTTATCCCCGCTTGGCGGGCAGAGCGCTGCAAGACTTCTCAGAAGGGACGTTTTTAACCAAACAGGACCCGTCTATTACACTCATGATAGTTATCAGACCCAATATGTATCAGAAGTGGATAAGAATGGTCCTGCGGTTTTGTACCGTCCGAGCTTGTCTTCCAGTCAAAGCCAGAAAGCGGCTGCATCGGATTTATGGGGCTGGCCTAGGATTCCAAGGTGGCCACACGATCTTGAGACTCATGACAAGCGCATAATTGTTAGCAGGGATTCGACTTACGGTAACGAGTCTTACGCCTCACTGCTCGGTGTCGAGATTCAAGGGCTTGGCATTGTCTCGGCGGAGGCACAATACAAGTTCACTATCCAAACGTCTTACTACGATTTCAACTGCAGCGCGCCAGAAGTTGGGGTCTTTATGAACGAATCAAAGATAAGTTTTCCTGAATCTTGGAATAATCTTACAGATGTATTCTCTTCGGACGATGAAAGGTCGACGTTTGCGGCATTTGTCTCGGAAACGGATATCCCAACTAAGCCAATGCTGCTGGACGATCTCCCACCTCGATATTTGATTTTTTCAGTCCTTCATTCATTTAACCGCAATGATTCAATGGATTGGAAACTCACCAACTTCAATTGCAGCATGCGCCCAGTTATTCTCGAGACAGATATGCTTTGCAACTCATCCCTTGTCTCGACAACCTGTGGAACAACGCATCAGAAGAAGGTTAATCAGAATTATACTTCCCATGACATGAATTATCTCGAGAGGTTCTCCAAAGAAAGCGACACTCGTTATCTCCATAGGAAATGGCGAGCTGTGGAAGGTTCGACATTTCCTTCGAAAACGAAAAACTACTTACTTGAACCTTTCGAAGACGGTTATGGGAAGTTCGAGAACTTTTCCCGGGAGAAATTCTCGGACCGCATGACGACAGCATTCAATACTTATGTATCCTCCTTATTATACCACGACTACCATTTTTCCTCATTCCGAAATCAGCCAATAGCCTCACGCCTCAATCCTGCATCAGATGACAACATGAACAGCACAGAAGCAACGATTACTACACCTGGAGCCATATATCGCACCAACCACAAGTGGATAGTCGTCTTGATTCTAACGACGGAATGTTTCGCGATTTTGGCCATCTTAGGACTCATTCTACAAGTGTTCATCCACGGGCCTGATATTCTAGGATTTGCCAGCTCGCTGACCCGTGAGAATCCCTTCATGGACTTACCATCTGGTGGAACCGCACTTGAGGGACCAGCACGAGCGAGGGCCCTGAGGAAGCTTAGAGTGCATCTGGCGGATGTTGAATCCACAGAGGATACGGGATATATTGTGTTCAAAACTGCCAATGTAAATGAAAATGGTCCTGGTTTCGTGCCAAGAGAAGATTGGAAAGGATTGAGCAAAGACAGATACTACAGTTAGGAACAAGTCGCATGGCTACAGAGGAGGCATATAATGTTGTTGTCATATTGCAGGAGTGGGGTTATTTTAGACAGAAATAAAGTGAAACAGCTAACTAAAGCCGGTGGCCGTCATACTCAATTGAACCTAGAATACGTAGTCAGCAACGCGGTATTGATCGACCTTTTCTGTCTACCATTAACTTTCACCACGCGTTCCAGTATGGAAACATCTTTTAGGCTTCCGCCAGCCCCAGACGCGTTCCGCTTCTCCCTTCATCACCACCATCATCAACGATGCCTCCCATCACTATTTACTGTGCCATCTGCGGCACCCCCACTTCGGGCGAAGCATGCGACCTCGCTCATTATGATGATGAAGACGACTATATTGATGAACGCACAGTCGAATGGCTATGGGACGTCAAGCTCATCATGCAACGCCCCAAGAATCGCAGGTATGCAATGTGGAATCGCCGCGATGCAAGACAGTCATCTCACATACATAGGGCCGCTATTGTTCATGATGCCTATCACGAAGTGGGACCAAAGTGCAATGAGTTCAACGTCCAAAACGATACTGGCAGGGTAATCCTTCAGAATGAAATTTGTCTCAGCGTGTAAGATGCGGAAAAGAAAACTTTGAACCCAACGGCATGCTAACCTTTCAAGATACGACGCGAAAAGTAACCCTCCCTGTGTAATCCCTTTCCATGCGCAATGTTACCAGCTGCTCCAGAAGGTTGCTGCACCACAAAAGATCGATACCACGGTCCTTTACCAAGTCCTGAAATCTCACCATCCTGATGGGGATAGTATACCGCAGTATGCTTTGACATATGACTATGGAATTTTGAAGATGTTTCAATGGCAGACATGGTCGGCCCCCAAAGACGCTGAATGGGTTCTTGCATCACCCATTGACATTAACGGCGCGGATGATATCCTCGAAAATCTCCTGAACGCTTTACCCAAATTGAGAAACGATCAAGCCAATCGTCCACCCCCAAACGCTCCGGCTGGATCATCCTTTAACCGTCGACCTCCTCCTAATGCACCCACTGGACTGTCTCCCGATTTCCAAGCTCTCTCGGATCAGGATATTCGGGAATTGCATTTGAACTTTATGGCTGACAGCTTGAACTTTATGTCTAAACAACTCGGCTTCCCACCTTGTGACATGGGATCGCCGAATGGAAAACAACGATGGGCCCCATATCCCAACCATCGAGGAGGATCACATGTGAACTCTCGAGAAACTCCGTCTTCGAACCACCAGGGAGGTCCACAACGTATTAAAAGAGGAATTTCACATCAGAATACTACACCAGGGAACAGTTCCGCACCACAAGAACCCTCGGATGAGGCTTGGAACGACCTATTCACTACCAGGTTTGCCTGGATAGCCGAGTTTCTCCCCCCCAAAGAAGAAATCGATCTTCGTCAAATTTCCAGGGTTGCGTTCACAAAGGCCTTGGAAGACCTGGGAAGATCGGGCCGGGGCTCAGGGGACCGTAAGACACTGAATTGTCTACGGAATCGTTGCCGCATATGGGAACTATGCTCCAAGATCATGGAAGAGTATTCACCCCGTTTAGAAGAATACCTCGTTGAAAAGGCAAGACAACCCCCTGTGCCTAAAAGAGTCAAGCCTGCTACGCCGGCCAAGACACCAAAACAGCCAAGTGTTCGAAGTCCAAGCGTCAATTCAAATACACCAACGCAGGAACTAACATGGTTGCAAACTTCTACATGGCTACCAGGGACCAAATCAGTGGGGATGGATTTCTTCAGAAGGCCTATCAAGGGAAGCAAGGCTCTTCCTTGTGAACCCAGCGAGTGGAAGTACGACTATCGAGTCAATCCGTCACCAATGGAGACCCTCACTATCGCGGCTCGAACTGTGGATCTTTTCAACATCGTCTCCCTCGGAGTGGATAGTCGCCTACAACGGTTCGAAATCCAGTACGATAACAACGGGCGTAAATCAAGTCATTGCATTGGGCCTCGTAGCAATTCTATGAGTTATCTTAACTTTGGCAAGGAAAACCAACCTGAACGTATTTTCTGTTGCTATGTTACTATGCAACGCGTCCCAGTCGGTTTACGGTTCGTCACGAATAAGGGCCGTGAACTCGTTGTTGGAGAACAAGGTGCGGACGCGATACGATATCCACCGGGAACAGGGGGGGACAACTGTTTAACTGGGATTTTTGGCCAGTGGTCAGACCGTGAGTCTCCAGAGGCTCAGTTGACTGCGTTTGGCATATTTGTATGCCCGTACTAGGACTTGACTGTTGAAGGGGATAAGGGGCCTGGACTTTTGTCTATGTGGATCGAGGTTTTGCAAGATTTTGGACTTTATCGTACTTGGCAATATTTAGTGAAGATATCGGAGACGACTTGGTTGGACGAAAGAGTATTACTCAGGTAGGTTTGGTTGTCAATTAGGTTACTTGCGACGCTTGTAGGTCAGGGCCATGCCTGCAGATCAACTTTGTATGTATTGAAAGCTTGGAATTTTCTTTTTTCCGCTAGTAAGCGATGAAAGTGATGTCACTATTTATTTGATTGAGATTGATGCCTTGGCAACGAGGCATATTAGGGTCGGGCTTGGTATGCTTCAAAGATGCACTCCTCACATTGGCATTGTATGCTCCTATAGGAGCTATAGATGAAGAAATAAGCTTAAGGCTTTGCAAGATCAAAAAGAACACAGAAGGAGCGTTAATACTTGCCTCCATCGATACAGCCTTTCTTAATTTCCCATTTCTCCCATTTCTCCGATTATTAAGATCATTTGCACAGGAGACTTTAAGCCTCGACAATCATTCAAGGATCTATGGTATTACATATAAGGGTTATATTTTGTGACGACCAGATATTTGCATCAATCTGCATACCTAGGATGGGGGTTTAAGTGGTCTTGCATCCTCCAAGATAGATTGACTGAAGCGAAGCCAATACCTACATATGTATGCAAGGTCGCTTATTGCCAAGATGTCGGGACCATTGATTTCCCGACACCTGTCCATCCCCGTACTTTTCGGCGTATTAGAAATTCCGGTACTTTTCTTCTTAACCGCCGAAATGCACGCCCAAGGTTTTCATTCCATTTAATCCATCGAGTTACAATCCAAAAAGATGTCTCACATTCATGTTCGCTGCGCTCTCTGCGGTGCACCTGCGAATCAATACTCACCTCACGAGGAGGACACCGACTATGAAGCCGATAGCACACCAGACAAAACCCATCTCGCTTGGTTGGAGGAAGTCGAGATTCTCGGCAAGAATCCTGAAACAGATAGGTCAGAGAGATAATATGGGGCTTGATAAATAAAGACTAACAGAAACAGGGTCTTTCTCATCAAGAATGCACGTCATATCTCGAGTACAGATTATTCTTTTCAAGGGGATTGTGAAAATCTCCCCGAAGAGATGCATAAAGCCAGAAGAATCACTGTGTAAGTACATCAACTCGATACAGAAAACAAATTCTAATATCCTAATAGCTATGACTGGAGTAATCAAGAGGCTAAGGATTCGCTTGCAATTCCAATTCACAGTGCTTGCCACCAGTTGCTTGACAAAGCTGCCCAAGGGGAAGAAATTAAGCTCCCTGTTCTTTATCGCACGTTTCAGGACTATTTTTCCAAACTCGGATGCCGGCAGCATTCCTTCAACATGAAGTATATCCTCAGATATTATCCCTCCGAACGACGCGAGTGGGAGTCCAAAGAACAGGAGTATGCTCTCTCTTGTCCGATCAACATTGAAGGTGCCGCCAGAGCAGTCAACACCATTCTGAATAGATCAAAGTTGAAGCTCAAGGACGATTCTGAGAGGGCGTCTCGGAAAAGACCCATTGAGCATGTTGATGGTGAAATAGTCCCAGCCCAGAAATTCTGGAAGGACAATTTCTACATTCAGAAGGCCTGGGTAGTCGAGTTTCTGCCACAGGGGAAAGCCCTTCGCAATAAAAGACTAAACTGGGAGAGGCTTTCTCATAATATAGAGCTGTTGGGCGATGGTAAAGGGCTAGCAGACACCCAAACAAGCCGGCAACTTGAGAACCGATGCCGGATCTGGGATCTTTGCAACAGGCTTCTTGACCAGTATCACGACAACTTGAAAAGGCAAGCCCCCACACCGAAAGGAAGCAAGCCGAGCTCTTCCAATGAGAAGGGCGAGCGTTTCACCCTGGTCGATCGGACGATCAAAGCTCAGAACGAACGAACGAGTCTCACCTCGGGGAGACAAAAGGCAAGCCCCCAACCAAGTAGATCGAACAGCACTCCCACCTCAAAGCATTACGATTCCTTGAGAGGCCACAGGAGCAGCGTCAAAGCCATATTTCAACACCCTATGGACCCGGACTGTCATCGCCATGTGGTGCCTCTTATCAAGAACCTCGTCGACATCACCAACGCTGAGGCTGTAATCAGAGTATACTGGTCAGCCGACCGTGAGGTTGTTGACATGGCGATTTGTCATCCTAGAAAAAGATTGTTTGGAGACAAACCCGGAGAATTCGTTCACTCAAGAGACGACGTGCCAATCCCGCAGGAGTCATGGCTGACTGGGATAGTCTTCACAAGCCATGAAATTCCGTGCGCGCGATCTGGTACCACGCGACGAAAGCTGGTAGGCATCAAGTTTCAGTTTGTATGGTTCCCTTCTGTTCAGCTTGGAGAATCTCAAGGCGATTTCACTGTTCTTGTCCCTACCAACTTCGGCGTCATCGTCGGTTTGAACATAATCCTCAGCCCTGAGAGATCCTACATAGAATCGATCAATCTACTAGAGCTAGAGCACCAAAGAGTACGCAACAAAGAGGTCAGAAAGTCTGATGCTGATCTTCGCAAATTTACAATCCTTCGCGAGGAAGCGATCATGTACCACCTGTGGAAAGATCGGCTGCCCCTAAGCCACCTCTACGTTTGGGGCCGTCGTCCCGAATCTCTCGGCAAACCCGTCGAATTCTTAATGTTTTACCCAGAAAAGCCCGGTGGGCGGTCCAGACTTGTTGCTATTGGCGCCGACGTTCACTTTGGTGGCTTCGAGTTGGTCTACAGAAACGAGGATGATGAAGAGACTCGGGTCACAGTTGGCCCATGCAGAAACGCCATGAAATATCTGTATCTCTATCATGAAACCATCAGAAGATGTTGGATCACAGGTAAGGATAGGGTTGTGGGACTCCGTCTTGCCACTGAGTCGGGACGCCAACTGATCATCGGAAAATCTGGCTGGGATGAGGTCCAGTTTCCACAACACCCCGGGAACATGTTTATCTGTGGCATCTTCTTCCGTTGGTCAGAGGAAAACACTTTCCACGCTGAATTACCCGAGTTTGGCATCATTACTAAGGGAACACGGTTCGATCAAATCATGCGCACTCCCCATGACCTCAACAGTTTGCCCTGGGACTCAGAAGCACCACAAGTCGACCCTCGATTCGGTATATATGGTGACGTCGGTCAGATCTATGGCCAAATACATCTTGAAAGGGGACTGGGTTCTGCCGGAGAACGTGTGCCTGCCAATCCAGCCTTTGTGGCCTGGCTTGACCCTGGATTGCGCCTCAAATCTGTTATCGTCACCATGTGCCACAGCACAGAGCCATCGTCTCTTCCCATGGTTTCAATGATTTTCAATTATAGTGACGGTGAGTCAATGTCCTTCGGTCCGACATGGTTTGCGCCACAAAGCGATACTCAAGACTGGTGCCCATGTGTACCAGCGGGGTTCGAAATCGAGGAATTCAATAACCAGCCGCACTACACCACAACCACATGGGAGGTGCATGACTGTGCTTTGAAAGCTATAAGATTATGGACCGACGATAGAGAATTCTTGACTGGTCTACAATTCATAGCACAAGACGATGACGAGAGTCCCCAATGGGGGTATTGCGAGGCGGGAGAGATGCACGAAATCAATTTTGAGAGTGAGATTGACGGCTTGAGGCTACAAGCACTCAAATTCTTCCTCGACTCGAATGAGAGAAACGGTGCCTGGACGGATAATGTAGTAGTGGCGGTTCAACTTATCGCGAACTTTGGACATTACCGCCCTTTGAGACCGCGAACAAAAGAAGCACTCGACGCGGTATGTTTGCTACGCAACTTTGTCTCTGACAGACAGTCTCCTCTTCTCTTTGGCTAACACTACACTGTAGATTCATGGAAAGCCGAAGGACTTTATGGAAGAAAAACATCGACATGTAGCGTCTCTTCGCTCTCGAGCACCGCTTGTGACATGGCCTTCCTTGGCGGACGAAGACGACTAATTTCATGTTACAAAGTGGAAAAACAAAGGTTCCGGCTACAAATGACACATCTAGGTTACAAATTATACATATATTAATGGCTCGACAACGTTGGTTGTTATCAGCAAACTAGATGCTATGACTCATTTCTTTCTCTTTGTGATATGTATGATGCTCTGTGCCTTGGGGTTAATTGTTTGGCTGAGACCATACCCTTGTCAGCTTGAACAATTACGGTAGGGGATATCTCGTCAGTGTACGAATACTCTATTGGTAGTTTGTTGCCTTTGATACTCCATTAATTTGTTCATTGTTGAGCAGGAAATGTAGCCCCAAGTCACTGTATCCTCAATAAAACCCACCAGTGTCTTGGCCAATCTCTGCCTGAGGCAAAGACGTATTGATATACTTAGTGTGGTCACCTGACCTGGCCTATGACTATTTAGACTAAGCGTTTAGCTAGCCTGACAACAACCTATCCAACAACTACCTATAAACACCTACATAGACAAAATGGCAACGGACGTGTACTGTGCTTTCTGCGGCATACCCACAGGGCAAATATTTGAGGGTCTCGGTGGCGATCGAAGCTACAACAAAAAGCGTCTCTATGACGAAGAGGTCAAGTGGTCTCGTGATGTCAGACTCCTCGGCCAGAATCCTACGTCTTCGTCCCCCAACAGGTGAGCACGCTTTTAAGGTGTCTTATGATCGTTTCCTCTGATAATACAATCGCAGGACTTTCGTGCTGGAAAATGTAAAGGCTAATGGTATGGACATGCATTTCTATGATGTGAAACCAGAGGAGGTCCCCTTCCCACTAGACAAATCAGAGATTCATGTGTGAGTGACAGCTAAACGTTCAGACATTGTAATGTTGGCTGACGTGTCAAAAAGTTACTATCCCGATGCACCTTACTCGGTCGTGATCCCGTATCACATAGCCTGCTACAAAATACTCGAGGAGATAGCCGCTCCGCATCCCATTGATCCTCAGGTTTTACACGAGACGTTGGTACCTCATATACAAGATACGGGAGGTTCTTTGAAACCCTTAAAGCTTAATTTCGACTATGGGGACGCCAAAAGAGGCCAACAGCAGGAGTGGTTTATCAGCTTCGGTGATGAATATTTAATGGCAAATCCAGTCGATATCCCCGACATTCCCGAGTTTATGAACCACTTCTTACAGAATCATAAGCTGGAGAGACAAATTCAGCCCATCGCTGAGCATCCCACCAACAACGGTACACTCAGTACGTTGCCAAAAGAGGTTCTCTCCAAAGTGCTTCTAGAGCTTGACGATTCCAGCCTCGCAGCTGCTCGACTTGCATCGAGAGGTATAGCAGCAGAGACATCTACGAATTCTTTCTGGAAAAACAAGGTCTACCACGAGCACCCCTGGCTTGCTCTTTTTCTACGGCCTGCTGAAAGAGCTTTCAATGGTCAACTTGACTGGCGTAAAGTCTACGAAACATTGGAATCCTATCTGGCCGATCCACGAGAATACATGAGTGGAGATGACAGCGATGGTGATCTTGATGCCTCTGAAGACGAGGCTCCGTACCTCCTTACGACTTTGGCGCTTGATAACCGTCGCCGAATATGGTCAGTGTGCTCCGAAGTTATGGACGAGTACTTCAAACGCAGAGGAAAGCTCTATGCCAATCTCTCCAACAGAGCTCCCATTCTTCAGAACGCCAAAACTACACCAATGACACGCCTGGTGGTTCCAGAAACGAAACGTACGGAGTCTTCTGCAATAAGCCTCGTTAATGATTTCTCCGACATTCAACAGGCTAGACCGATCATCACGACCTACTGGACGAGTCCTGGCGAGCTTGCTGGTATCGGTACAAGATATTCAGAATCGGATACCGTACAGGTTATTGGATCAAACGACAGCTTTGCAAAAAGCCAAGATGTTCGATTGCCAGATCATGATTGGCTTGCTGCCATCATCACGACTAGTCAAGGTACACCTCTCACAGAACACTACAAAAACAAGAAATATCGTGACGCTCAAGCCCCGCCTGATCGCAAAGTCGTAGGGGTAAAGTTCCTCTTTTTCACAAGCCCCCCTGTCCAGCACGGCAAATACAATGGAGACCTTCGAATCCTTCAGCCTAGCCTGGGCAATTTTTCTGTTGGTTTCGACGGATCTTGGAATCCCGAAGGAACTCTCGAGAGACTTGCCATTCTCTATCATCCTCTGGATCACGCGCCTCAAAACGCCATCGGTCGGCTCACATCCAAGACCGACAGCCCAGTCTCACCGGACCCTCTGACAGTAGATCATCTCTGGAAAGATGAGCTACCTCCAGCCAACCTCAAGGTCTTACCGGGTACAATGAATCCTGCTTGTTGGCAATTCAATCAGAACTCGTCATCCATGGAATCCCTCGTGTTTGGGACCTGCGACGAGGAATTGGCGAAGCTGGAAGCCATCGGAGTGGACGGCATGTTTCAAGGAATAGAGGTCGTCTACACAGACGGCAGTCGTCGAAGCATTGGTCCCGGTAAACACGTCATGCAGTACTATTCCATTGATGGGCCTGGTGGCGAGAGAATAGTACATTTTTATGCACAGATACATACTGACGCCAACCTTCGCTTTGTCACCAACCGGAACAGGCATCTGATTTTTGGAAACCTTCAACCCAAAGCAAAGACACTCCTTCCACATGAAAGCCAAGGTGACATTCTTATGGGTATCTACTGCAACTGGCACGGCAGAGCCTCCTTTATCACGAAGGGTGTCATTGTCTACGAACTCGTGGCTATTGGTGGCTTTTCTCGCGATGTTGGCCATTCCGAAAGCCACAGTCCAGAGACTGATTCGGGTGGACTCTACTGGAACCCGAGTCCCCCACCAACCACCTTTCATGATAAAGGCCAGATCTTTGGTAAGACAGAGTACAGACAAGAGTCTTATCCTAGGAATGATGTCTCAATACCTGGTCCCAATTCTACTGTTGCCTGGTTCGACTGCGGAAGGCCTCTGAAAGCTATCAAGGTCACCCTAGGTCATATGACGAGGTACAGACCACAAATTCCATTGGTGGCGATATCATTCACTTATTCCGACAACACCACAAAGTCCCTTGGTCCGACAGAGTTTAGTCCACCAAAAGACCGAACCGAGAGGGGTCAACCGTGGTGTCTTTGCAGCCCAATTGACACTGATGAGAAGGAACTTGAATCACGGCCACATTATATCCATGATGAATGGGACGTCTACGGGTCATACTTGGGCAGTATTAGACTTTGGTTTGATCACCACGGAGTCTGGACTGCGTTTCAATTTGTAACTCAGGAGGGTAGTCAGAGCCCTATATGGGGGAAAAGGACGAATGATAAAAGAGGCAAAACTAAGGAGTGCCCTATTGTGAAGGGGAGAAAGAATTGCACGCCAGGGTTGAAGCTTTTCTACGATGCTAACGAAAGGAAATGGGAGCAATCTGAGCCAATAGTGGCAGCATTGCAGCTCATTGACATTGAGAAGGCATAGAATGGTGTATTTAGGTTACTCGAAAACTACATGTTAGGTTGTGTATTGTCGATGTGTCTGGGCACATGCGTATGCTCTCGTTTGGTGAAAATTGAGAACCTAATGAAAGGTGTATCCTACAATATGCCGGGAATAGAAAGAGAAGGTGTTTCATGAAATCTTCACCTTGATTCATGATATCCCTTCTTGAGAGAACCTCGTGTGTTTTCGACTGGTATTTATGGCTATCTAAGCTTCTTTAGGCAGCTACTGAGAGATTCTTTGGTTAGCAGGGAACTATTTATAATGCCTAAAGTGTATCTTAATATATATATATTGGCAGTGTTGCCTTGATCAATCTGCGATTGATGGGGATACTTTAAAAAGAAATAATAAAAAGAAATGTTGATTCGTGTTATATTAGATAAATAAACAAAGCTCAAAGTCAATCAACACCATATTCTTGATCGTCATTCCAGCTCTTCTTGGCATTATTTCTACCTTCATCCTTCGCTTGATAGTTGTCACCCGAGTCAGATCCCTCCTCGACGTAAGACATATAGGTTTCACGACGAGTAGGCGGCGGCGGAGTGCCAGGGGACATATGCATATCATCTTCTTTTGAATGGTCCGATGCGCCGTCATGGTTGCGACGTATACTCACATGTCCAGGTTCGCCAGGTGATCTGGAGCGGAAACGATCGATAGGAGTAGGCGATGTTGCATGGTCGCGGACAGGAGGTCTGATACTCATAGACCGCGGGGGGTAGAAGGTGGACGGCCCCTGACCAACGTCATCCGCATGGCGGCTAATGAACTTCTGAAAGTTCTGGGGCAGAAAGGCATAGTAGCTGGCGCCCACCGCGGCTATGCTATTCTGATTGCCCTCGGAAAGGGGGTCTAGTGCTTGTTGAATAATATCCTTGGCAAAAGCTTTCACTGGGAAAAGCAGGTCTTCGGCATCACTCCAGAACCCGAACCCCCTTAAATCTTCGAGAAGCCTTTTCCTACTATCGTCGTCCTTGGAGGTTAGATACCTCGCCATGCAAGTATATAAATAGCCTTGGTTGTCATGCCGGACGTCTTTTTCGAGCCGACCAAGTTCTGCAAGCGTGTCTGTTGGATCCTTATTCCGCATTGCGAGTTCCTTTAGACACAGTCCTTGAGTCCAATAATCATTATTCTCCCTGGAAGCTTTGAGGACCATCTCCAGAGGTCGGAAGGAGTCTGGGGTGAAGGCAGGGGGTTTCCAGTCTGGGACTTCTTGGCAAACAGGAACATAGAACGGGAGGCCTATATGAGCTGGATACATAGTGAGGCCTCCATAGACCATAGGATGGAGAATATCCATGGGCTGCCCATCTTCCCGTCGCACTGAGATCGTCGATTCAACAAGAATCCATAAAAGAAGCGGCCGGGCTTGAGTGCAATCGGGAAACCTCCTTATGATAGTTTCACCAATATCGTGAGCTGATGAGAGACATTCTTCAAGGAATGGCGTAACCTTCTTGGTCGCCCTTGACTTGATCATCAAATGGACCAGGATATCCAGTAATGCAAGCAGCGTTGACCCATCGGCCTCAGAGATAGGCCAATCAGTGACAATGACTTCAAGTATGTTCCTGTTACCGAATAGTCTCTTGTCTGTATCTGGACCATAAAATGCCATGGCTGCTAGGAATAGGTCTCGAAAGTCCCATATACGGCCTTGCCTCACAAGATTTCGATATATTTCCTCCCAATCAATCTGAAGATCCGAACCTGTTCTGGAATACAGCTCAGTGTCTAGTAGCGAAATGCGCATTGTGAGACAGACAATTCTGAGCTAGATCAAGTTAGCTGACTACAGGTTCCTCATCTTTGTTCCCGATTCAGCTCACTTACCTCTGTTGATCCAATGTTCTCCCATCTCAATATGATGTCGCCCAACTTTGGAATAAGGTCCTTTATTTTCTTCTTATCGAATTGACTGTATCTCAGCGCAATTGTCTTCAATAAATTCCAATTGCTTTCAAGAATAGTCAATGCCGCCTTTTCCGTGGCGGTTCCACGCGGGATGAAGATTGGGTTGGGATTCAGCTTATGGAAAGACTTGTAGTCACCCATTTCAATTAGCATCTCAGAGTATTGGACGAAAACCCATGGATTGGACTTGTGTGTCGCAAGATTCTGGTCGTAGAAGGACTGTGCACTCTTGTACCAGCCATAACGTACGAGCCGGTTGAACTCTTCCAATTCATCATCAAGATCACTAACGACATCGAACTCGAGACGAAACGCGACGTCTTTGGTACGAGTTGATGTGTATTTAGTATCAATAAATGTCTCATTTGGTAGATCAGCCTTGGCTCTTCCGTGTCTCTCCGATGAACCGAGAGAGGATCGTCTAACAAATCTGACTTCTTGTTGCTGTGTTGACGACCCTTGGTTTGTTTCAGTAATTCGATCTTTCTCCTGGGAAGGGTGATGGGTACGTCGGTTGTTATCATTATCATGAAAACGGCGACTGCGCCCAACAAGAGCCTTACGAGGGTCTGGGACGTTTTCTCTCAGCAGTTGCTCCATGGGGGTGTTTGTGTTCATTTCTCTAGGTGGCCTTTCTCGGTCGAATTTTGTCCTTTTTGTCTTATGGGGTTGTCAGGAACTATTATAGCTGACTTCAGTGGAGAAGTACCAAGCGAGGTATTATTTGTGAATAGGCTTCGTAGCTAAATGGAGGAGGGAATCAGAATCCGTGTGTATTCGATGCCATGCCACAGCCTTATTATCGGGTAATCGGCCAAGTTGGAGTGAGTGGTTTATTAAATATGCAGGCTGGCCCGTATGCGTTACCAGTGTTACTGTGACTGCCTTGGCACCAAATGCCCATCGGTCGTTTGTCCCAATGGGGTGGGTTGAAAGTGCTCGAGGCTATGCCAGACACCACCTCAGTCTTACTCGCATGAGCTGAAGGTAAGGGATCTTCCAGCAATTAGTAATTAAATCACGCCACAGCGGTTCCCTTTATCTACGCAATGAATTATCTCATCCTTTCAATCCAGAATCCCAGCCAGGGTTAATCCTAAATCGTTATCTTCATTTCCTCATGGCAACTTTAAACGGCTCCCAGCCTACGCTTTCCAGCGCTGCGAGGCGATCTGGACGATATGAGCCGTTCCAGCGATTCGACAATCTCTCGTCATCACATGCCAGTGCAGGAAGCAAATATATCGGGAAGATGCTGGTCGATTGTCAGTTTCTGTTCAAGCAATCGAAATGGGGTGTTTTGGGTGATAATCGGTTTCCAGCTGGTGTCATCTATCTTGACCTCCGTTTTGGCCCGCCACAAGACTGCAAGGTCAAGAACGTGACGGTCACTGTCACACTTGATGACAATGACGATTGCCTTCGTTCATTCACGAGCAAATCCACAGACTCATACCACAAAGCCAACTGTCCTGTTCAAGTGACCGAGTGGTATGGCCCTAAGCAACTAGTTGGAGAGCAAAGAAGTACAGAATCAAAAAGGACCATACATATGACTCCTGCGATCAATGCAATGGGTCTCGGACTTGGCGGTATGGGCCCCGACTGGGAGAAAACATTCACAGGCACTTCTAGATGGACCTTGAACGGCCAACCCTTCCGCGGTAAGGGCTCGTCGCTATACAACGGTCTGAAGTGGCATCTCACAGACAACACGCTCGAGAGTCAGTCGTTCCGCAGCGGTTGTGTTCATACAGCATTTTCTTTCGAGCACTCTGGAAAGCCCTTCTTGATGAAAGTCGATATAGAAGGGAAACTCGAGAAATGGTATCATGGTATGAAAAGGAAGCTGAAGTTCGGATGCAGTTTGAGTCCTGAAGAGGGTCAGACAACTATTCTGATCAATTTCGGGAAGTGGGAGCTGTTTGAGAAACCATTGGATGAGTTGGCACGATCATTACCGGAGGCCATGGAGATGAAGAACTATAACTCAACACCAATCCAGATCCCTGATATTCGTGAAGTCCCCTCCCAATCGGCATCGTCTGAAACTCTCGCTTCTCAGGATGAAAACACGGGATCTCAAAAAGGGCATTTGCCTACGGACGAACTTATCAATGGACATTCAACTTCACTTCCCGAACCAGGTCTAAAGATGCCGCACTCTCTCGATGGTGCTACGCTTCAGCAAGTAATGGATATTCTCACTCGACCGCCCTTGGTAGAAGTGGCTCGCCTGTCGTCTGAAGAGTCTATTCAAAGTACATCAGATACATTGGTGGCAGAGGAGGAAATTCAAGACGAATCCTTTAGCGAGGTTTCGACTGTCAAAAATAAGAAAGACCCTGTCCCATCAACACCACAAGCAGATCACGACGATATCCAACGGCTTCTTCAGATTCCTGCCATTTTAACCCTTCTACAAATTCTATCAACCTTGATGGATATACTTGGAACTTCGCGAAAGAAGTTGGCGTAGGGAGTGGGAAATGGTACCGTGAAGCTGTCCGGTATATTTCTCATGGACAAATGCTGAAACGCAAAATTGGGGCTTGCGTGTTATCATTGACTATTTATCGTAACATGACATTCAGTTCGGGTTAGCATCTCGCAACGTGTGAAAGCAGACTATCTTGTCAAGGTACGAAACGACATTAGTCGAAGTGATTCAAATATGAGGCCTGCTGTTACAGCAAAAACTAAGTCTCTATAAAACCATCAGAGAAGCCATGGCGCTTTTTATAGTGGAAGGTTTGGTAGAGCCAAGATCATATCCAGGGCGATACGTTATCTTCAGAAGCAACTAAGCATAATGCTAGACAACTTGTAAAGTTCTCTATAAGTAATCTCCCACTATGCTGATCGTACCCATCGTTCAACAAGGGCCTGGATCTTATCACTGTTCTTCTCCATAAACATCATGTGTCCATTACCATGAATACCCGCCTCACCAAGCTCGATATGCTCAGTCTTGGAGCAGCCAGCCTGTTTTAGGTATTGAGCAATGCAGTAGTCGTAGGGCATGTGGTAAGAAGCCTCAGAGGTCAGAAGAAGAATAGGTTTCTCGGCGAGATTGACGAGACGACGGGGAGCAGGCTTCTTGGCCTGAAGAATACACTCGACAAAGTCCTCGCCTCGGCTGGGCTGAACTTCTTGGACGAGATCGGTGGAGGGATCGGTGACAGCAGGACTGTACTGAAGAGGAATATCAGTCAGACCGTAGGCCCTAGATGGCTTGGTGCTGAAGACAGCGTCTCTGAATGGAGGACCAGAGGGCTCCAGAAGGATCAAACCCTTGGTGAGCTTGGGGCGAGCATCGGCGATGAGAAGAGGCATCATACCGCCTTGGCTGTGTCCAAGGAGGATAGCAGGCTTGCCAATCTTGTCGAGCAGGGCAGCGCCAGCAGCCTGGACGGTCTCTTGCTGGTAGGTAGCATTGTTGATGAATTGGACGTTCGAGGCGTAGAAACTGTCGAAAATAGCGTCTCCTCGCTTGCCGCTACCAGGCCACTGGGTATGCAACTTAGACTGGGGCCAGAGGTTGTATTCCTGGACGGCTGTGAAGCGCTGCTCGATGATCTCCGCTGAATATGTCGATGGCTTGGTGGCTCCAGTGAGGGGTGCCCATGCTGATCGACCGCGTAAGGTCTGATCGACAATATAAACTTCGTAACCCTGGCTGATGAATTCACTTGCCCAGCCTCGCCCTCCGTCAGGCTTATTCAGGAAGTTCTGTTTTGTGTTAGTTGAGGCTGTTTCATGATGCAGATGGTGGACTTACTGATCCTGTTTGAGCTTGTCCGTGGATGAATACAATCGGCGTAGACTTGTAGGGACCCTTTGCAGGGACAAGTCTCTCCACGTACATCTGGTCACGGAAGATCTCCCCGCCTGCACCGTCACTAACATACTGTCCTCCAATTATGAAATAGGTGCGAATAGAGGGCACCTCACCCTGGCCTCCATGCGTAGCAGCGAGGCACTGGGAGAAAGCCGCAGTTGCAGCGACAAGCGAACTGAAACGCATGACGGGCAGATCGAATGAAGAAATGAGAAATGAGATGCAGGACAAGAAGAAAAGAGAGAAGAAGCGAAAGAACACATCATGGAGGGTCGCACATGTACATGATGCAGGGGCTCATATTGCGGAATTGACGCCGTCAAGGCTTTGAAGCTAGCGAACAAGACTAGACAGGATCATCATCTAGAATTTCCATTTTCAATGCGACAGACTGAAATCTAGATTTTCAGCACCCCTGGCAGCTCGTACCATCCAGCGGGCCAATTGCCTGATTAACAACATCCAGCTATCTGCTCGAAAGAGTAGTGCTATTTGAATACGTAAATAAGCCAATTAGAGGCCGCGGTTTTCTGACTTCTTAAGACCTCTAGGTCTTCTATAAATGCTTGTAATACTGGTATAAGTACTATAAATATTTTAAAAATTATATTTTTAATATATATATTTTAAATAAAATTATAGACTTTTCTTTACATTTATATTTCTATTATTAATAACTTAAGTACTCTTTTATAAAACTCTTACTATTAATATTTTTAAAAATGCAGTGTTTTGGCACTATTAACTAATACCTTTTTGATGTCCTACCTGTGAGTTTTATTGTCTTAGAAACTAAGATGCCGGCCTGTAATTTACTACAAACT